>JACEGR010001813.1:0-151080 GCA_014170235.1 Listronotus bonariensis | reverse complement strand
CGGCGCCCTGGTTTTCTGTTCGAAGTACCGTAGCTAGTGAGCGTCACGGTCAGACCGCGAACGAAGGATACGGAGTGCCGGTGTTTGTATTTTGCCACGGCTTTTAAGTGCGCATGTTCGTCCACCCATTTATTTGTTTACTGCACGAGGTCGTAAAAATCCGAAAAATGCTTCTTGCCACTCGGATCTTAATGTAGGTTATCTGTTAGGTATTAACAAACATATATTATACAATATATTATATAATTTACATTATTCAATCGAAAGTGTCGATCAGCTGCTCGGGCGGTTCCTCGCTGGTGTCCGGGAAAGCCTTGTGTGAAAAACACAAGGGGACTGGTAGAAACCCTGGTAGTACGTACCTTGTGCATAAAAATAGCAGTATTTCTAATTGCATGTATTTCCATTTTATATTCGGTTTATATTAAATAAATCAAAGAAACAATATGAAATTCGTTAATTTATAAGCATTCTCTATTTAGTGCAAAAAAAGTAATATTATTAAATATATAGAAATAAAATGGTTCTTTTTTGAAAATACGTTGTGCAATAAAATAGCAGTGAATTAAAAAAATGCTGTACAAACATATCCTAGTGAAAGGAAACTGTCCCATAACGTCAGTACAGCAGCTTGGCCGTTGTTCTTAATCACCGCGTGGCATCTGCAAGGCATAGATTCAACTAGTTTTTGACATGAGGCAAGAGGAATAGATGGCCATGCTGTTTGGCAAATTTCCCACAATTTATTAGCATTTCTTGGTTTAGCAGTTTAAACAGTTTTCTTTAAGTGCTTTCAAAAATTTTCAATAGGATTTAGATCCGGTGATTGCACCGGCCATACGAAAACCCAATAGAGTTTTAATAAGGTTGGTTACCACTGCTATTATTATGCACACCACTGTACTGACCAAATGTTGCGTATATATTGTCCGCACAGCTTTCAAATTCAAATTCAAATTCTAAATCTTTTATTTCTTTAAACATACATGTATGTATGAACACGTCAAAATCCAAATAAAAAATACATAATAAAAACACTAATAAATACACAAACGTAAATCTTCTAAATTACCTTCAAATTATTACAATTTAAAAGTTCCGCTACAGAATAAAAACTATGTTTAAGTAATATTTGTTTAACTTTAGATTTGAAGACTAAAATGCTCTGTATGGTTAGTTCTGGTTAGTGGTTATCAAGTTTGGATGACATAATTACGCAACTGTTGGCCGTTAGAGAGAGATTGTGTTGTGTTAATAAGACATCGCATGTATTTCTTAGGTTATAATAAGCTTAGTTACTGTCCGAAAACCTAACAGTTAAGTGTGGGTTTTCTTTAATGTGTAAAACACAAGACAAAATATACATAGATGGGATTGTTAAAATCAGAAGTTGCTTAAAACATTCTTTACATGAGTCTCTTTGAGATTTAAAAAGAATCCCCAAATATAAAATTGAATCAGTCATGTATGAGTGCACGAAAACATATTCTGTTATATTAACAGAAAAAAGTCTGCAAAATTTAAAAAGTCCAATTTCTGTAAAATTTGCAGATAAAATAAATATTTTTGCAACGAAGGTTATAAAATTTTACATAATATTTCATGTAAAATTTACAGATACCTAAATTGTGTAAAATCTATAAAATAAACATGGCCATGCTGCAAAATAACTGTTCGTGTCAGTAATTAGTTTAGTAATTCATAATAAGAACGTAAAAAATTGTCCTTCAAAAGAAAAGTAAAAAACAAAATTTTAAGTATTTCTTACTAAAGTATATTTTTTTGAAATGAAAATATGTATGTAATGTATGTATTAATTAATCCGTTTAAAAAACAAAAGAAGGGAGGCACTAAAAGGTATTAACTGTACGAAAAGAAATGTAGTTTCATTACTTCCTAAATGCAATAAAGCGCCGTCAACTTATTTATAATGAAAACTAAATGTTCTTTTTACTTGAGTTAAAACGATTTTTAAATTAAATAAATCAAACTAGTCAAAAAGAATAAAACCTAATATTTATAATTTGTTTATTTAAATAAAATGTAAATTTTGGAACAGAACCAATTTTTATTTATATTAGTTTAATGTTTACTAATTTGTTTCTTAATGTCACGGCAACCTACGATTCGTTAATCCATCAACTCATAATACCTGCTAAAAATAATTTAAATTTTCAGAATTTTTGAGTTGCAATCAAAATATCTAAAAATAAACAAATATATCTTTTAAGTATTTAATAACGAATTTTTTCATGCATTACCACCAATTTTAGTGGAAATCATAATTTTTATGATGTATATCATAAATACCAATAATCAAATCTAGTAGCAATCAGTGATCGGTAAAAATATGTATCTATTTTTATTAGGTACCTAATGATAATAATAAATTAGAAATTAGCAAAAAAAATATTATTATTTTAAATTAGTTATTAACAAAAACATATTACTAATTTGTATAAAAACTTAGTTATAAGCGATCAATTATTACTTATTTGTTTTGAAAAAAAATAGTAATTAGGAAAAAATATTCCTAACTATTTTTAAAAAAGTAGCTATTCGTTGAAACTAATACTATTTTTTAAATCAGTAAATATCAAAAAATATTGTTAATGTGTTGGAATTTCCCACTCTTTTATATCAAAGTTAACCATTTAAATTTGTACCTTAAGTTTAGAAAATATGCAATTTTAGAAACTGTTTTATTTAGCTTGCCCAGTCTTTCTGACGACAGATAATTATGATATTTGGTAGACACTCTTAATCTTGATGACATTAAAATATTATATATTTTTATGATTGCAAATTCAAGATGGCCGCGGATACGAAATGGCGGATAACATATTACTTCACAACAACCTCAATATGGGTATCAAATGAAAGGACTTGATTGGTAGAACAGAGCTTACTATGAAAGAAATTAAAATCCAAAATAACCATATTTTCCAACAAAGAAGGATGTTGCCTTTAATTTTATCATGGGCTTCCACTGTCCACAAAATGCAAGGTAGAACAGTAGACCACGCAGTTTTATATTTAGGCTAAAATTTGTTTAAGGCAGGATAATCTTACGAGGCCCACAGACGATTAATATTATTGCACTAAATATTGTACAATATATTTATATTTGTGCAATAACTATATTCAATATATGGCTCAATGACTAATTTTGCTTTGTAACTACTTATTAAAATATGAATACGAAAAAAGTAGCTTCTATTGCCATGTTTAAAAAAGGAGAAAAAGCGTAGAAGTATTTGGTGAATCGTCATATTGTTCATTTTTTAAAATTGCAAGACCAAGAGATCGATCAACACAAGAATTAAAGAACATAAAGCTAACTGCCGCCTGGGACAGACTGACAAATCAGCTGTAGTGGAGCACACATTTTCAGGCACAGAGCACCAAATAAAAATTTAAAAATACCCAGGTTCTCGCTAATACCTTATCCTTCCATGCCAGATTGTACAGGGAAGCCATAGAGATACACAAACATTCCAACAACTTAACAAAACAGAAGAATTAATAAAGATCAATAAAACGTGGATACCAATTCTTAAAACCACAAGAATAGCACCACGGCATAAACAACAACTGCTCAACGACCAACCAGCAAAGGCCCCGCCCACCCAAGCTGCGTATAAATACTCGCTGCGTCCGCGCCGGAACCCAGTAGTACGCAAGTAGTCTACTAGAAACCCTCTGAGGATGCCAACCACTCGCGCGAAACGTCAAGAATACAAAATCTACTACGACGGCCGAATAGCCCAAAAATCTTAAGTTTATACAATAGGACTTAGTCACAAATAAAAGATTTCAAAAACTAATTATTATTTTAAATACCTATGATGTGCAAAAAGTAATGAAAAGATCCGCTAAATACAAAACGTCTAATTTATCGTGTGAAAAACCATAAATTTTGTTAAAAAACACACCGCTAACAGAAATCTGAGGTAATGTTTGATGTGTGCCTAAAAATAAGATTTGTTGATATCGGGCTTCAAAACAGTTCAAAAGCATTAAAAAGTCAAGTATTTTTAGAAGGTTTTATGAGTCGATGACTAAACAAATCGTACGGTGTAACATTAAAACACGTATTAAAAGAAAATTTAAAAATTAATGGTGTGTCTGGATGTATTTTCGTATGTTAAGCATATTATTTAATCCCTTATTTTTCGTTTTACAGTTAATAAGTTACTAGTTTGGTCAAATGTATATTTTTTTATTGATATTATTAAAGCATCCAACGAAGAGTAAGGTATCGGCCACAATAACAAAGCGTAAGCTCATAGCGAAAAGTTTCAAATCTCTTTATGTTGCCGGTAATGAATACTGTTCCAAAACACCTCGTATAAAAACACGTGTCTTCGTTTTTATACCTTTATTAACAATGGAACGTAACTACTGGCAATGATTTGTTTTCGAGCTAGTGTTACCTTAGATAACACTTTTGCTCCTCTTTTTGTAGGATTTCGCGGGAGAGAAGACGTTTTTCTAGGAAGTGTAAGCATAGAAGAAAGAGTGCTTTTCTGATTGGTTTTTGACCTAGAGGAAAAGGTTTTGTATTTGTTGACTATTTGAAGGGGTGATTAGATGGCCTGTGAAGTGGGTTTAGAAGACTGCAAATTTCGCTAAAAAGCAATCTTTGCAGAGCTCTGGCTTCGGCCGTGGTTGTAGTCAGACTGATGTGGGAGTGGGCGGGGCTTAGAAATTGGGTGCAGAGTATATCTGGGCGGTCGGACCGAGGACTGAACGGTTTGGTGTTTCTCGGGTATTGCGAGAAGGTTTTTGAAAGGGGATTCAGGCTTGAAAAAGAAATTGGTCTTTTGACGCTGGATTTCGGTCTTGGGTTTTGGAAGATTTTTAGGAGAACTAAAAATGCAAGCAAAAGGATAGGAAAGTGTGTTTTTTGTTGTGTTTGTGTGTGTATGGAAGTGTGCATGTTGTTACTTAGAGAATTGGGTTTCTAAGATTTGTATATGTGTTGTTTTGATTAGGCAAGTAATCAAAAATGTCGTGTATGAGTGGGTTTGTGTGAATGTCTGTTTTTGAAAAGAAATTTTCATATCTTTTCTGTAGGTGTTGTTTTAGAGTGTCTATACGTAGGTCCGTGTGGATGTCCACGTTTCTTACGTACCAGGGGGCTTTGCAAATACGACGAAGTGTTTTATTTTGGAAGGATTGGGCCTTTTGGAAGTATGT
This sequence comes from Listronotus bonariensis, assembly GCA_014170235.1. NCBI lineage: Eukaryota > Metazoa > Arthropoda > Insecta > Coleoptera > Curculionidae > Listronotus > Listronotus bonariensis. The sequence continues at coordinate 145,878 of JACEGR010001813.1, read as the reverse complement.
TTTTGCAGCTTTCGACCAGGCAATCATGCCATAAGTCAGGGTGGGGAGGATAATTTGTTTGTAAATTAGTAATTTGTTTGAAAGCGAAAGTTCGCTGCGGTAGGAGAGTAGTGGGTATAGCATACCAAGCTTTTTATTGCAGGTGGCGATTTTATGTTTTATATGGGGGAGCCAAGAAAGTTTGTTGTCAAATAGTAAACCCAGATAAACTGCTTGGTTTTGCCAGTTTATCAAGGTATTGTTTAAGACAAGATTTACAGGGTTTTGGGATCTTTTGCGCGTAATGAAGAGCGCTTGGGTTTTGTCGGGGTTGACTTTAATTTTCCATTTTTGGAACCAGGCTTGAAGGGTGTTAAGATGATTTTGCATGTGTGCGGCGATCCTTTGTTCGCATTTGCCGGAGCTATACAAGCAAGTGTCATCCGCATACAATGCAAGGTGTGTGTTTGCGACTTTTGGAATGTCGGCTGTGAATAAGGTGTATAGGAGGGGCTTAGGACTGCACCTTGAGGTACACCTGCTGTCATGACTCTAGGTGCGGAGTGTGTGTTGTTTACGCTTGTCACAAAGCTTCTTTCATTAAGAAAGCTGCCTATGAGTTGCGTAATCCACAACGGAAGTTGAAACTGGACGTGCATTTTATAAAGTAGGGCGCTGTGCCAAACTTTATCAAATGCTTTTTGGATGTCTAGGCAAACAAAGGCTGTGGAGTGTCGTCTGTTTAGACTGTCAATGCAGTGCTGAGAAACCCTTGCGAGCTGATGTTCGGTTGAATGTTCGGGCCTAAACCCAAACTGCTCGTCTGGGATGACGCGCCTTTCTGTTGCGGTGTCTACAATGTACGAGTATATTGTTTTTTCCGCAACTTTGGACATGTTGGGTAATAGACTGATTGGCCGCCAATTTGCCGGGATTGTGAGATCTTTGCCTGGTTTGGCAATGAGTATAATTTTCGCCTTTTTCCAGGAAGTGGGAAAATAGCGTAGTGACATCGTAGCATTTATGATTTTGGCAAAGAAGTCGAGGGTTTTGTCGGGAAAATTTTTTAATGCTTCGTTAGGGATGTCGTCAAGGCCTGGGGCTTTACGGTTATCTAGGAAGTGAATGATGTTTTTCACTGCCTCGGGGGTGGTCTGCGGTATTTCAGCTTGGTCTGCTAGGGGTAAATTTTTAATTTGATTTGCATGTATGTTGATGCCGCGATCGAAATTTTGATCGTCTTGCGGTGAAATATTTAACGAAAATTGCTCTGACAGTGAGTTTGCGAAAGCTTCCGCCTTCGCCTCACTAGTGAAAGCGTCTCCGTCGGGGGTTTGAAGTACGGGTATGGGGGGTGCCTCTTGTTTTGAAGTATTTGCAGATTCTGAAGAGGGAATTGTCTTGGGGTGTTAGGGTTTGGAGAAATTCGGCCCAAGACTCGTTTCTCCACTCGTCGATGCGAGTTTTGATGACATTTGTAAGCCTGTTGGCTTCACGGTTTAAGTTGGGGTCAAGGGTCAATTTTGCTTGCCTTCTTAGCCTGTTTCTTTGCCTTTGGAGGGCTTTTATTTCGGGGGAAGTGCCAGAGAATTGTAGGGCTTATTTGGGACCGTTTGGGTGTTAACTGCAAGTGCGTTTTGAACTAGGCTGTGGAACGTAACTATGGTTACAACAACGACAAAATCTACTCTTGTCAATGTCTCGAAGTTTACAACACAAAAGTCGAATTTATACTGACTCGCCAGGGTCGCTGAGAGCCGTGCAGGGCCTTGGTACAGACGAAAGTCGCGGACCCCTTAATGGTGAAATAAAAAAAAGTTATACCTCAAGAAAAACATTTATGGGGGAGGAGTTTTAAGGTCAAATTATAAACAAATATTCCTGTGCCGTTATATATATATACATATAATAGCCGTTGTATTATTTAAATATGTATTTCAAATACAAAATAAGGTATAACGTTATCTACTACTTGTGTTGGTTGTATTCAAATTCATGACAATAAAAAACGAAGCAAGAATAAGTAAAAGCTGATATTTTTTAATCAATGAAATTTTAATCAACATGAATGTGACTGCAGAATCTCCAGAGTTAATTCACGAAAAAAGTTTTAAATACTCAAAACAAAACGCGACTTGCAGCGACTAAGAATCAGACGGAAAAATCCGTAGTTCTCTGAAATTTTCTGAAGGTTGGTTGGCGATGAAGAAAAACTGCCACGGATCCGTGTTCAGGGAGTAAAAATAGACCGAAAAACTTAAATGGCATCTTTGAGTCCCCACCTTATCCTTCTAGGTAAATTACCGCTGAAAAGTCTTCCCATGCTCCAGTCTATTAAATTAATGGGATCAGTAATGATTTTTGTGCTCCAGATGTTATGGAGAATTTAGCTTTCCAGAGGGGCATGATCTGTTCGATGCAACGAATTAGGTTAGGAGGAACCTTGAGATCTTTAGGCAGATTCAATATTAATTCATGCGATGTTGTATCAAAAGTATCAAAAGCTTTTTGTAATCAGTCCATGCCATACTAAGGTTGCGTTTGTATCGGATTAAGTCTTGTGTGATGCATCTATCAATTAAGAGATTTTCCTTGCAACCATTGATTCCTCTTTTTCCTCGTCGCTGCTCCCTTATATCAGAGAGAATAGGATCTATTGCGCTCAATATTCTAGAATACAAAATTCTAGTAAAAGCCTTGTCGCTGGTATTGAGGCAGGTGATCGGTCTAAAGTATTCTGGCTGTGTTAGATCTCTAGACTGACAGTAAGAAACCTCGAGGTTTCCCGTCGCCCTTTTATAGTATGGTGGAAGAGTAAAGAATGATCTAGAATATTCGAGAAATATCGTGAAAATTCCATAGTACATGATGGCATAAAAGTTATTAATTGATAATTCGGGCGTTTTCGGAAACCTTTGAAAGTGATGAAAGAACTTGGAAAAATTAAGGTAAATTATTTAAATAAATTAACAAACTAAATTAAATGATCCTAACTCTCTAAAATTCTATAACCTAAACACATTTTTGAAAGTCTGTAACATTGCCCCCTTCCAAGTTTTGATCGTCTCGATCAAGTATCTTCACTGTCTTGATAACGGCTTAGCCTTTCTAGATGTACTACTTTCATCTTTGCCTGTGGACTCTTCTGTATACGGTACACCAGATCATTAAGCCGTGTCACCACTTTATATAGTCCCTCCCATGACTTCTGTAGTTTCGGTGAACGCCCCTTGGTTCTTCTTGGATTGTATAACCAAACTTTTTCACCGACGACAAATCCCCGATGGTTAGCCTTCAAGTCATAGCGGGATTTCATACGGTCACTTCCTTTTTGTAACTTGGTACGCACCTCTTCATGTATCCTCTATAGCTGTTTACTTAGTTGACTTACATAGTCTTCTGCTGGTTCTTCATTGGTGGAAGATCGTCCTGTAAGCAAGTCAACTGGAAGGCATATTTCCGCTCCGAAAATAATTTTAGCAGGTGTTTCGCCAGTAGTTTCGTGAATTGCGGAGCGGTATGCTAATAAAAACGGCTGTATACAGTTATCCCAGTCACTTTGTTGGTCATTTACTTTAATTTTCAGGTAGTTATCAAGTGTTCTGTTAAACCGCTCTACCATGCCATCGGACTGGGGATGAAGAGGTGTTGTTCTTGTTTTATGGATTCCCAGGAGATTACAAAGGTTCTTGAAAAGATCGGACTCAAAGTTTCTTATTTTTTATCTTTTTGTTACAATTGTAAAAGCTTTACTCTTAATCGAGAAGGCTATGATTGGTTGACATCAGTATACACGTTCAGCTTAATAATAATAAAGCGCAACCGGTAGAGATTAGACAAAGAATGTCGGGATGTAAACAAGATAACGCACGGAGTTAGCTATGTCGCTGCTTTGTTAGCCTATATACCTTTTAATTTGGCTGAACGTGTACGTATGCATGGTTGCGTTGTTTAAAAGCTTTGTAATTTTATAGAAAAAAGTTGTAAAATAATTATAACAAACAAGTTTTAGTGTCAAAAAAGATATACTGCATGAGCAATGGGTTTTGGTATATCGGCCAGTAATGGAATAGCAAAGCAAGCGCTATTAGTCACCCATGTTTACATGCCGGTATTTAGTTAGACCGTGTCTTTTCCTTACATTGCCTACATATGTGGTATGTTATTTAACTGAACCGGTATGTAAAAAGGGGTATAAATTAATGGAATGTTCAGTGTTGTTTGTTTTTTAATTTTAATGATGGACAAATCAAAAAAGATAAAGTTTCGAAAAAATTAGATTTTTGATCAGCGCTCCAAAAATCCAACAATACAAAATTTAAATAAAATCGGCATTGATCTCAAAAAATAAAAAAATACCAATTATAGGGCTGCCAACCGAAAACCGGTTAACCGGTTTTGAAAAACCCCGTTTTCGAATATTGGTTAACCAGTTTTAAAAAAGCGGTTTTCAAATACCGGCTTTTCGGATAATCGGTTTTCGAATACCGGTTTTTTTGGATAATCGGACCAAAATCGAAAGTGAGGACCTTTTTTTTCTGGTCTTCCAAATTATGAATAAAAGAAAAGCGTTTTCGGTTTTAAAAAGCGGTATTAAAAACCGGTTTTTTAATATTCGGTTAACCGGTTTTAACAGAAACCGGTATTTTTAAAAACCGGTTTTGTTTTTTCCGGTTTTTGCCAGCCCTAACCAATTACACATTTACCTATTAAATTGGTCAGTTACAAATTTGTATGTTTTTACGTGTTGACAAAAATATTTTGGTTTTAATTTCTGATAACAACCGAATTTAATTCGAAAAAGAAATTGCGTCTAAAACTAAAAAATAGGTATTATCTACTTTTATTTATAACAAAAATATTTGGTGAGAAAGTCTTAAAAAACTTTTAATCAAAATTTATTTAAATTTATATACTTTATTAAGCTTTTTATAAACACATTTTGACATTAAGTCAGGCTAAATGAAATGTTTGTTTTTGTACGATTGAGCCTACACTTTCCAGCAATTGGCATTTGACCTATTAGTGTCTGAAATATTTATAATGATTTAGCATAAACTATACTCAATCAACAAAAGTAAAGTTTACATTTCTACCAAATAATAAAGAAATTTAAACTGTATTAACTGCAAAGCGAAGACTCATTTATATATTTTTTAAAAAACCAATAATTTATCATGGTATGCAGTAATTTATTTATTTATCTGGTTATTGAGTCGTATAGAAATTACGTCTATTACTCATTTTTAAATTTTAAAGTCAATATACCATCATATAAATTTAACACAAACATGGATTTTTTTATTACTTCTTTTTATTAACAGATCTGCGTGTATAAAAGCAATTTAAAATTGTTAACTAAATAAATTAAACAAACCACAACATTATTTTTAAGTACTAACACAAAAATACACAAAGCATACAACCAACGGTTTTTATAACAGATCACGAAGCTTTTATGAAGCCTATACTATATACCATGGGTGCTGGGGTTTAAGGTGTTTAATCCATTTTCACCCCAGTTTCATCATCGTTGTCCAAGTACTGAAGCATGCAGATTACAATTCACGGCACTTCAATAAACAACGCACTAATATCAGCATAAATGTTATACATATATGTATAACAACAACATACACTACCTTTGAACTGCATTTAGGCAGGACCTACAGTGACCCTTGGATTAAGAAATACAGTCAATATTACTTACACGGTATTTAGAACCAATTTAATTATTGACGATGCCCCGTATTGTTAAACTTTTTGAAAAATATGGCTTTTTATTATTCTTACAAGACATTTTCGTTTACCATTTGTGAAGCAAAAAATTATCTTCCCTACAACATTTTATTTTGCAATATCGTTCTGCTTGTTTACACTTTGATAACATGCCGGCATTAATTTAATCTCTATGTGTTAGACTTATACACGCATTAGACCGTCTCCTTGCCAAGCATTGTCTGTGAAGCTTTTCATTTAGCTGAACGTGTATATATTAAACCAAAATAAAAATATTAAATGCATATTTTAAGAATTTAAACTTTTATATATCTATTATAAACAACTATTCTGCTCTTGCAATAATATAATAAAAGCTAAGATTACTTTAAAAGAAATAAATTAATAATGCATTATTTAATGAAAAATAATTATTTTCATTTAGGGTACATAAAGAGGGCTTTCAGTCAAAATTATATTATAATAATCCAGTCATAAAATAAGTTCTTAACGAGGCTGCCAGACGTAAACTGATCCCTTGGACGCGCCTAAAATTTTCATTAAATATATTTATTCTGGAGGAAAGCCAAATAATATTTTGTTTAAATTTTTATTCCCAGAAAATTTTTTTAAAAAAAAACGTGTATATATTCTTAAATAAAAGAAAATTAAAAAGGTGTTTTCAGAACTTATAAGGTATATTTACATTTGCCATAATGCAAGTATTTTAAAGTATTTTACTGTTAAGAAATCATATACGCCTTGGCATTACAGTATGTACCTAAAGATTAAAAAATCTGTTTATCACTTTATTTATTTTGGGATGAAAAAAAGTACAAGGCAATTAAGAGAGATACCATCATACTTCAAATGATAAATGTATTTGTTCTAACTTAATAAAATATACAGCTAGTCAGAGTCATTGCCCAAAATGTATGTATATTTACGGCACGAGTACAATGTTTACCAATTTTTTGTTGATTTTCTGACTAACTCAATAAAATATTAAGGGGAAGATACCTGTAAATGCTTAAATTTTCATTGATTTTTATGAATTTCTTTTTAATGAAAAAGTTAATACATATTTTCAAAAATTGGTATGTCATTGTATGGAGTTTACTCAAATATTAAAATAATATAAGATTTTTTTAATTTTGATTATTTAACATGACGGCTCTAAGCTAAACTCTTCTACTAAGGTCGGAGAAATACTTCTTAGTCGGCGGGTACTCTAGCATCTGTTTTGGTGATTTGAAATTTTAAAGTAATCCATATTAGGTATGAACAAACGCGAATTTTTGAAATATAGGAATTAGAGAGGTACACAAAAAGGGGAAGCAACCTGTATAGTCCTTTGCTTATTTTCAAAATGCCATTACTTTTTGTGTCCCTTCAGTGAAGAATTTATGTTCTACCATATTTTCTAAACAAAAAACTGGTAAATATCACTACGGGGAAAATGCTACGACAAATTCCTTACGCCAAAATACAACGATTTAAGGCAATTTATCTTAGTTGAAAAGTTAATTCCTAGCGATATACAGGGTATCAAAGTAAAAAAATAAAACCCTGCATTCCTCTGTATCTCATTAACCATCAACTTCTCGACTAAGGTAAATTGCATTAAATTGTTTTATTTTGGTTCAAGAATTTTGTTGTACAGAGCTTTTAAAGAAATTCTATTGGTAAAATCCAAGGTAAAATCTCCTAAAATTTACGTGAGACATTGATTTTGGTTTAATTATTCCATAATTTCGAATTATCAAAAATATTCTAAAAAACACAAAATCGTGCGTTTTAAATTTTTCATTTTTGACACCCTACGTACGTGAACAATCTTTAATAATTATAATGCTATTTTTTTTTAACACATTTTAAAATTTAATTTAAAAATATGACTCTATTTTATCTAAAAATATAATAGCCTCTAAATCACTGCCAGGAAGTTTTGGGTAGGTAACAAGGGATTCGCTAGATATGTATATCATATCCGAGATCTATTTATTATGTAGCTGTTTTTTGATTTATGAGTAAGAAAAACAAAAAAGTTAAACCACAGTATGAAGTCGCATAGCGGGATGAGGGCAGGCAAATAAAAACCACTAGTTTGATTGCCATTTTATCAAAAGGCCTATAATTAAAAAAAAGACACATTACAAAACTGTTCAGGTACATGGACCTGGTTTTTATTTGCCTGCCCGTATCCCGCTATACGACTCCAATTTGTTCTTCAAAAGGGTGCTATAAAATAAACCATTAAAATACAGTTTTATTAAGATATGAATATTGTCCATTTTTCGTTTAATTAGCAGTTTTAAGCATAAGGCTTAAAATTGCAATTTAAAAATTTGTCTGAGAAAACGCATCTTCTGCAACACATGCCATATGTAATTTTATCCAAATAACGGTTGGTCTGCATTCAAAATATTTTGAATCATAAGAAGAAAATTTTCTTCTATTACCCACTGATTAATTTTAGAAAACCCTAGAAAGTCCCAATTTTACAGGTATAACCAAAGCTTCTGCTCTAAAGAATTATGACAACCTAAAGTGCAGGTATCTATTTCAGGTCCTTCTGTAGACGTTTCTTCCCTTTTTTCTAAAATACCTAGTATTTAGACTATGTCATCATCATCATTATCATTAAACAGCTACATATTTGTCCACTGCTGGACGTAAGCCTCTCGTAATGACTTCCATTTTTTATTATCCTGTGCAACGTTCATCCAATTTTTCCTGTATTCGTTTTAAATCATCGGACTATCGTGGGGGTGGTCTTCCTCTATCGAGAAAGACATCATTTCTTGGTCTCCACTCTAATACTCTTTTTGTCCACCTATTGTCATTTGTTCTCTCTAGGTGACCCGCCAATTCCATTTTAGGTTAGTGATTTTTTCAATGGCATCTGTTTCTTCTCTCTGATTCTTCTTGTTATTTCCACATTTTAAACCATTTCTCTTAAAATTAAGCCCAGCATAGCTCGCTCCATAGTTCTTTGAGCGATTCGAATTTTTGCTTCTCCCAGGTTATCTGCTATTAAAACTATATCGTCTGGGAATCGTAGGTGGCTTAACTTTTCACCATCGATATGTATTCCCAGGTTTTCAATATTTTAAGTTTTAAACATATATTTCCGGAGTGTTATAAACAAATTGGGAGAGATAAAGTACCCAATATAAAATTTTTTGGCAAACTCCTCGCTCTGTCTTGAATACGGGAGTATCCTCATGAAGTCTTACACTGGCGCTGACATTGTTATAATACGTGTTTTGTAACACGTATATATAATACTAGCGGAGCCGTGCCCGTTGGGCGTTAATATCTGATCTTTATGTTTAATCATAGTAAAATATAGGTAGCCTATAACACTACTGAATAGTGTAGCTTTCTGATTGTGAAAGAATTTTTATGATAGGTTCAGTACTTCCGAAGATTAGCGGCTACAAACAAAACCCACAAACAAAGTTACAAACTTTACCTCTTTATATATTAGTATAGATATTAGACTATGTATTACTTGGAAAATTATAAGGCAAAGCAAATACCAATCATTAGGGATCTATCATTAACTGTTTTAGCCATGTTAAATTAGAAGCTTTTAACAGGCCACCTGCTGAATAGGCAAGCCAAGTCATCATACCAAAAGATTTATTAACCCCACATAATTACTCGTCTATCAAGTTTTTTTATAACAACTGCAGAACCATATATAGAGTATCCTTTATTATCATTATTATAAACTAATAATTCTTAGAAAATTATTCCCCTGAATCATTCATAAATATATAATCAATTACTAGCTTTGACCTGCTACTATTTGTAACTGTTCCACCATATAAATATTTCTGCTAAACCTCTATTGCCAATGTTAAGGCTAGGTATGTATGTGACGTGAAAACTAATGGTTCTCGAGGACTGAATGATGTAAGTCATTTCCTTTCGGTATTTTTATCGCTAAATAATAGGTTTACGAGTGATAGAGTGACGAGAGGCAATATTTAGATTGTCAAAACATGAAAATTTTCTAATATAAATTCAAGCACCTACACCCGAATAATTTTTATTACTTTTACTAAAAAATAGAAATATAAGCTAAAAAAATCAGACTACGAAATCAAAAAATGTTCTAAATAATTGGGCATAAAATTTAAAAATATTTACCAATTAGGTTAAATTTGGCTAGGCTCAGAAGTAAAAAGATAATACATTATGTAGGTTCATACAAAAGTTTTCTAAAACTTCTATTCTTTGACAGAGACAGGCATTTAATGTGGAAGAAAAATGACAAAACAGCCACAGTTGAAGTAGTTAGAATTAAAATAAATTCAGAATAAGAAGTTTAAAAAAAATGATTATGTGCAAAAGAAACAAATATGATGTATACAGATAAAACTGTGTAAAAATGAATCGCACTAATTAACAAAATTATTTTGTACATTAAATCAATTTCAAAACATAAAATGACCAATTTTGTGATAAGACTCTTTTGCCTTTGCAAGGTAGCATGGTCGGCCTTTTTCCTTCCATACCAGCATATCAATAGGTCAGCAGAAATTGTGCCTACCAGTAATGATTTACCGCTAGCACCAAAGTAAAGGCTAGAATTTTATGTTATTTTTTGTTTAGAGACTATCTTTTGGTATTTTTTTAAAAATATGAAAATTTTGATTCTATATTTTTTATCTATTTATGTTAATGTCGGCTTGGAAGTATATTTAATTTCTTTTATTAATAAACATCATGTTATCATTTTTTGTATTACTTATAAATAATGTTAACATTTACGAAAATCAATTTTTTTATTATAATTGGCTTCATGTATTAGCCTTAAGAAAAATATATCAAAATATTCAATATACATCGTTATATCGATATTTTGATATTTTCTAAAAATATCGAGATATTTACGATCCCCTCTTCTTACTTATAAATCTGATCCCTAATAACAAACAAGGTAATTCTTACCCTATACGCATAAAGTTGGAAAATATACTAAAGACAATGACAAAAAACGAAAAAAATAGTAAAATATTTTTACCTTAGGAGATATGTTATAATTATTGATTTAAAGTATATTTGTATTCTTGCGCAATTGGAATTTAAATTATAGCTTAAAATTATTACACAAAATTATTTCTGACACGAACAGTAGGTACCTACCTAATATTTTATTATTAAACATTATTTGTACTCAGAATTTACGTCATTTTTTTAAGAATTGATGATCTTCCTAACTAAATAGAAGGGGTGTCTCACTACGAAAATAGGTGTACAAATTGTCGGGAAATTTTAGGGATTTACGGGAATTTCAGGAAATGGGATTTTCTTGAAACATTTTTTGGAGAAATTTTTCAAGAATTCAAAAATTTTCGGAAATAGGTGTATTTTAACCAGTGAGACACTCCAGGGTTGTCACACTACGAGAATAGGTGTACAAATCGCCGGGAATTTTTAGGAATTTAAGGAAATTTACAGAAATCTGATTTTCAGGATTTTCTAGATTTTTTTTAAATTTTTTCAAGAATTCAAAACCTTCGCGAATTTGGAAATCGGTGTATAAAATTTTAATAAGTGAGACACCCCTTGCTAAAAATATTTTATCATTTTTTTTTTCGATATTGGTCATTGTTTGTCCTCAGAAATTACCCCTCAAAAATACCCAAGTTTATTTGTACAAATTAAGAATCACCCTGTATTTGCGTGTACCAAGAATCATTATAATACCTAAACAGGTTTTCAATAAATGTTACATATACTATTTAAGACAAAATAGCTAACACCCCGTATAATACCAGAAGCATGTTTATGGCATCCTTTTTACACATTTTTAGACCTAACGTATGTCCTAAAAGTTTTGGCACACAATATTTATCGGTTTTTTTTTAATGAAGAAATTTATTTAAACACTAACTATGTAGTTATCATAAATTACGACTCAATACTTAACTAAACTATACTATCGAATTATGTGGAGTGGCCCATTCTGCTCTACCAGACGCAAATTTCTTCGAATGTCTCTCATGAGGTCCTGGTCGGAATTCAGTTCAATTTCTCTTAATTTCTCGTAAATTCGCCGTCTTAATTGTTCCTCATCTTGTGCTTCCCAGCCTCCATGATAAACCTTTCTAGACAGTACAGCCCAAAAATCCTCTATTGGGCGAGCCTGCGGCAAGTTTGGAGGATTATCGTTTTTGGGAACAAAAGGTATGTGGTGTTGTCGAAGCCAGTTTTGGGTATCTCTTGAGTAATGGCATGATGCTAGGTCTGGCCAAAACATGATATCGTCATTAGCATGATGTTCGCGGACAAACTGAAGCAATTTGGAAAGGTAGTTATCAATATAGCTCTGACTATTCAAAGCTTCACCCATCACTCTTCCCACAAAAGGTCGAGATACACCCCTGTTAGAAATTGCGCACCAGACAAGGATTTTATCTGCAAATTTCGCTTTATGTTTGTATCTAACATTGTCAGGGCATCCCTCTACGTTGTCCGTATAAAATCCATCGTTTCCCTTCATTTCAGAATTACTCAAAGTGAAATACTTTTCGTCATCTAAAATAATGATTTTTTCATTGGCAAAATGTACCCGCCTCAGTTGACGACAACATCTTGGTATACGAAGAAGCTGCGCTTGAGAGTATTTGGGGCACTTACATTTCTTTCGATATTTAAGACCATTCCTCCTCAATTCCAACGATATCGTACTCTTAGAAGATCTGTATTGCCTAGCCAGTCTCCTCGTTGACATTCCAATCTGGTTTTTTGCTCTTCTCACCAATCTCTCTGACCTCTGTGCGGTAAATGCACGTGGTTTTCCACTTTTTGGGAGATTTAGACATGGTATTCCCTGCTCGCACTCCGCTATTGTTCTATAAATGGTTCTGCGTGAAATGTTTTCATACTGGAATATTCGACAGATTTCAGCTTTGGGTATCCGCCCAACTAACTTGTAGATACTTTTTCTTATTTCTAATTTATACGACATCTTAAAGCGAAAACTTCAAAATAAATAAATCTCAATTGACAGTAAATAAGCTTTTATTTTCAAAGGCAACTTGATATTATTTTGTTTTTGTTAAAATTAAAGACAATGAGTTTTGTGCCAAAACTTTTAGGACATACGTTAGAATCTGCCCTTAAAGTCTCGTAACAACATTCTGTAACATCCTGTAAATAAATGATCTTATAAATTATCCAAAAGAAATTCTAAAAGCCAGTGATTAATTAATATAGACTAGTCTGGTTAAATGTTTTTCTATGAAATATTGAGTTATTATAACGTAAGCAAACATTAAGAATATAAATTAATTTTTGATAGATAGTGATGTGTTTGAAAATAAATGTGGACGTTTTGATAGCTTAGTAGTCAGCAGCTGTTCGCCATTAATTAATTTAAGAAAATTTACTAATCAACCAAACATAATTAAAAGAAACAAGTGTGTTAAAACCTTTAAATTATTTACGATGTTTTCCTGAAATTAAAATCCTTGCCAGCTTTTGTAATTTTGTTCAATACAATGCATTAAGTAAACACTTTAGATATTTCTATACAGGGTGTCCAAGAATATGTGGGCAATCTCTCGAAATCATATAAAACACATAAAAATAATGTGTTTCATATAAAATATTTTCTTACAAGTCCGTCTTTACAGAGATATGTGCCCTTAAAGGACGCCACTGACTTTTCTTGAATTATTTTTATATTACTTGGTATAATGAAATTATTTTTTAATATGATAAATTCCAGTTGGGCTCCTTAAAATGGTATCCTTGTTAAACATTTTCCTTTATTAGTTCGCCAGGGGCGGACTAACCCTTACGCAAAATTATGAATTATTTTTATATCCTTTATAATAAAAGAAAAAAATATCATTTTTAAATAGCTTAAACCCTTAGCTAAAAAAGGTACTTTTGTCCGAAATCTATAAAGTAAAAGCGTTTTCGAGAAAAACAACATTTTGATTAAATAGTGTTGTATTTAATTTATAATTTTGCTGGTCGGTTTGACATAGGCTCCCTCTTATTTTATGAATTTTCTAGATTTAATTATTGAAGATTATGAGACCCTTTATAATGCTACAATAAGATGTTTTAGTTTTGTAAAAATTAAATATATATATATATATATATATATATATATATATATATATATATATATATATATATATAAATATATATTTCTAGAGGTACCATTTGCAACAAAATAACCCTGTTTTTAGACGTCCCTACTAAACAAAAACTTGTGTTTGTCGAAAACGCTTTAATTTAGCGACATCTAACAATAGTACTTTCTTTTTAACTTTGAATCCCTGAGATTGGACACCCTGTAAACTTTGTACGACATTAAATATTTATAGTTCAAAAAAACTAAAAAAACACGCTTTAAAAGCACATTAAACTATAAAGTTAAAAATATTTTTTAAATAATCCTAAAACAGGAATGAACGAAAAATATCAGTATTATTTAAAAAAGCTATGGGTCTCCATATATGAAAAATATAGCACAAACGTATTATCCATTAAGCAAAGTAGGCAACTGCCTAGGGACCCCGTCTAAAATAGGCGATTCTAAAGTGCGAACTTTTTGGATGAAATGGGAAAGGTAAGGATTTTTTTTTAATTTTGGTATCGACCAAAAGTGACCTTTATTTTTGCTCTTTAACATTTTCACAGAGGGCTCCGAAAAAAATTCGGCCCTTCTTGATCTTCAACTCAATTAGGATAGGGCCCGAAAAAGAGAAGGTAAAATCTGGCCCTGGGCACAAATCATAAACTAATTACATGTTTAACACGGTTAAAAGGGATATTTTTGGCAAGTCTCGCCAGTAACCACAAAATAAATAAATAAATAAATGCATTTTCCACATTTTTACTTAAAGCCGATTTCCACCTAAGGGATTTAAACGGGTTTTCACTCCGGGTAAAAGTCTTTAACTCCTGACGATTCACACCTGCGAGTCATGGGTAAGGGGTTAAAACTCGTGCGTTTCCACCCGCCAAATTAGGTTCTATTTTTTCCTATGGATGACGACTTGCAAAGTGCATAAAAAATGATAAAGTAAACCAACCTTTTCGAAAGCACATAGCCTCTGACAGAGCCTGATTACATATTTTTTAAATAAATAAACAAAAATATTGCAAGAACACGTATTACGTACTTAAAAACATCCTCTTATTTCGTCTCTGGCGTACCATAAAACCTGTAACGCGTGGCGTAGTCGTCGGGTTAAATATTTTTTGCTGCAATAAATCATTGTTCACAAAAGGGTTTATTTGCTTTATCATTTTTTGTGTACTTGGCGGCATCGCTATCAGAATAAAATAAATATGGGTCTAACTATACCAAAAGTTGTAATTCGATTCAAATGTGCATGGTTATGATTTTACCAGTGTCCTTGAAAAAACCGCGACAGCTCAGCTGATGGGTGCCGACTTATGCGTCAAGGGTAAACACCCCTAAGTGGGAATCGGCTTTAAGCAACAGAGAAAAAAATTACCCAAACAATAAAACTTATTTATCTTAAACAAAAATACAGGGTGTTGCCTAACTACGGTATGAAATTTAAAGAGGTAATTTCTTACGTTTTTTTTTAAGTTTTTATAAACATAATGTCCGGACTTGCTTCATTTCTGAGATACAGGGCGTGAAAGTTTAAAAAAATATATTTTTTTGATATGCTAAAAACCCCTTAACTGATTTAGATGAAATTTAGTACGTTTATTTAATTAATAAGGCGCTTGTAAAGCTTTGTTAAGATTTACAAGCGCACAAAAGTAAGCCACTAACTTTGTATAATTTTTTTTCCGGTTAAGCAATTGAATATGCAACTTTTTGGTCATCTAAATATCCTTCGTATCTAGTTTCGTTTTCGATAAAAACAATTAAAGACACTTTAATTTCTTCTAAAAAGTACCCAAAGACAACATAGGGAAAAAACTAAAATAAACAATTATTTGCCTTAAAATAAATGAGCAGTCGTGTATTTTAGTAAAAATCGCCATTTTCCTTGTTTACTAAGGTCAAAATTGTTTATTATTAAATTTTTGATTTTATTTTATGCTACTTATCGATGCTTTTTAGTATTACTTAAAGTGGCTTCAAATTTTTTCCCGAAAACAAAGCGAGATACGAAGAAAATGCAAATTAATAAAAAGTTGCATTTTTAATTGGTTAATCGGAAAAATATATAAAAACTTTCTAAAAAGTCAGTAACGTACTTTTTTCGCAATAATATTTACTGTGGTGCTTACTAAGACTTCACTGGACCCACTAATCAGAGACAAGAATAAGACGAGATAGCTTCTGGGCCATTTGCCCTTAAAATAAGGTACTTGTTTTTGTTTCCTATTAATATAAAATATTGGGGTTTAGTTTAATAATTACACACATAATTAATGTAATTTATTTGGTTTTCATAAAGATTTTTTTCTTACAGATAACCATGTCAATATTACCTTAAATTATCTGTTGAAAAGCACAAATTTAATATATACACTGTGATCACTAATCAACGTCAATATTCAAGGTCCAATTAAAGGTAAAAAACCATGAAACACAAATAAATCACAAAAAATGTAAACAAACTGTCCAAACAAATCGGCCATTAAAAATATCAAACACAAATATCGAAAAACATGTCAAGTTAAGACTATTCGATTCTTGGTATATAGTATAATCAGGCTTTAGCCAAAGAAAGACATTAAACTTTACATGCCGAAATTGTAAAGAACTTGGCAACCATGAAAAGGCGATGATTGCCCCCTCTGTGATTACCTCTCATGATAAATGACAGAGACATAGTTATAGGAACTTGCGTTAAACCAGAGAGAGATAAAACGTAATGGACAAATTTTCAGGACCAGTAACGCGTCTCATTCTTGTCTCTGCAGTAATCCCAATTACAGGTGCCTTAATACATTTAATGTGTGTACCAAATATCATCTAAATCAGTTCAAACTTTTTTAAAATATTTAAAACATACCGACTTTTCTTAGAAACTTTAACGCCCTGTATCCAAGAAATGAAGTAAGACCGGACATATCTTCATGGGAACTTTTTTTCATAAAAATACATAAGAAATAACCCTCTCAAGTCTCGTATGGTAGTTAGGAAACACCCTATATAGTAGTTACTATTTGTCTAACTTTATAAGGAAATATCACTATGTAAGCTGGTTGTAATTTATATACAATTTTCTTGTTAAAAGTTGATGACCTCGAATATCAGCAATTACAAATTAATAAACCAACATTTTTATAATTGTATAATTAACTTAGCCTTTTAAATTACTTGATAACATTAAACACATTATCACACTTATAAAGTTGTAGTAGTAAAACAGCGGCAAAAAACCCTAATTAATTTGCAATTTTTATTATTAGCCATGATATCGTGCACTAAACAATTTAATTAAAGTAAAAAAGTTAAATTTATAAGTAATAACTTGTCGGGCAAGGATTAAACTATTTAATTTATGTAAAATTAATAATGGTATTTTGTTTCTGTTATTAGTATATCAATTCTTTAAGGATAGTTAGGGGTAAAGGTACATTTTTATTATTATTATTTTTTTGATGACATAGTTTAAATTTATTTATTAAACTTACTGATACTGTAAAATATAAAAATAGAAGAATATTGTGTACATTTTTTGTTTAAAAATTTAAAAAATACGGTAAAGGTAGAATTATTGGAAAGCGTCCCGAAAAATGTGAATTATTATCGGTGGCCATCGTATCTCGGTGCAGGATCATGTGAACTTAAAAAAAAAATATTTTTTAATCAATTTTCGCAGGTAACGCTGGGAGGGTATTTTAAATTTAATTTTTTCTCTTTCTAAGAATAATTTTGCGCGATTTAAGACAAAATAATAATGTTTTTTTATCTTTTGACATCCCACGAAGGCATATGCCTAAACACCAGAGTATCGTGGGTGTCTGGTTATTAGATGTTCAACCCATCGTTCCCTCTGTTCCGTGAACGTTGTCCAAGCACTGAAACATGTAATTATGCATTTTACAGCACCTTTTAGACAACGCGGTAGTGCCACCACCGTCGTTATTTTTATATAACTACTACCTAAATATGTCTCCCCGCTGGGAATCGAACCGACGACCTCTGGCTTCGAAGATCAAAGCTCTGTCCACTGCGCCACGGGGAGACTGCTAATTTGTTTTTATAAAAATTGAAAATAATATTAAATAAATAAAAAAAAACTCTTCAGCGTTACCTTGAAAATTATCTTTAGCAATAGTGGTAAAAAATTCAAATTTGAAAAGGATTGGTAAAGTGGTTGGTTATGATTGTCACCGACATTGAAAACGCAATTTGTGGAAAAAGCACTTGTTCTGAGCACTTAAAAACACTTAAAAATAAAAAAATAAACCGACATCAAAAAAATAAATAAAACTGCGTAAAAAAAAAAACTGAAGTCGGGTAATAACATATGGTATTAAAGTATAGAAAGCTCTTGCTTATTTAGTTATTAACATTTAGTAGTTTAACGCATATATTACTACCCTACTTTATTTTTTATTTTTTTTTATTTTAACTTTTTACTGAGTTTAATTTATCCTCTTAAAGTCATTTATTTTTTCTTTAAGTGTTTATTTTTTGCGTTCTAATTTATTATTATTACTATTAAATCGGCAAATTACAATAAAAAACACTACTTTTCAGCTCTTTCAGTTCGGTGAAAAGAGTAAATTTTACCCCAAGGTTGTCGCTTTTTTATTTTTGAAAGTAGGTAATGAACAGACCCTAAAACTTGATATTATTTTTACATAATAATATTGCAATATATGACATTAAGCTTGTTGTTGTCACATCTTATATAAAAATGATTATTTGAGTTGAGCCCAAAAAAATAGATTTCGTAATATTGCTCTTAATTTAATTTGCAGCATAATATTTATTTTTATACAATCAATAAATAATATGCTGCATGTAAATGAACACCGATAAGAGCTGCATAAATAATATATTTGTATTCGTTGCCAGACACCGAGCTGTTTTTATATTTCCATTTTTAGTTAAATATTTGTGTATATTCAAGTTACTGCAGTAATTGAAATCACTGTTTAAAATCACGGTGATTTAGAAATCACTGCCGCCGTTTCACCGGTTACCGAAAAATTACCGTATTTCCCAACACTAATTATTAGCTGTATTACATAATTTAGCCAAATTGGTGTACGCCCACCTATTCAATCAAAAGCAATTACTATAAACGTACAAAATAGCGTGTAGAAAAAATAAACAAAAACCTTTTAATTTTCACGCTTTTAAAATTCCATTCGTTGATAGACTGGCTGACTACTGCATTGTCTTTATCTGTCTCTCTCGTAATCATTATTTTTAGATTGTTTTGCGTCAGTCGAACTTGTCAAGAACATTTGGCAAGTCTGCGTTTGTAAGAAATTTTCTCTATGAAAAGGCATGGACGGAGATAATGTAACATAACATTATTTCATACTGTCCAGTAAATCCACTTACCCTGTATTAATTTGGGGCCGGTAAATTGCAGATTACGGTACCGGGTACACTATAATGTGTTGCCTAGCAACGCTGTCATGTATCATTATAAATGTCCAAATGATCATTGTTGTTATGCCTCGATTAATGTCATTTTTGGAAGCCAAAATGAAATTAATTCTTTAAATACTCATATTAAGCGATTTTCATCTGATATTAGGATATATAGGAATATTTTTTACCAACTTTAGTAAATAAAAATGATTGGATTACTACAAAACAGACTTCTTATTACATTTTTTAACGTGTTTTGTTTAATTAAAGTTGGTAATTTCTATTTTATTTAAACCTATATCTAGGGTTAACTATTTAATACCATTTAGGAACTTCTACTTGTAAAATATATTGTTCTACCAACTTAAGTAAATGAAAATTACCATATTACTATAAAACAGACTCTTTGTTACATTTTCAAAAATATTCTGTTTTACTAAATTTGATAATTTCTATTTAATTTGGACCTATCTAGCGGGACCTATTTAATACAGTTTAGGAGCTACAACTAATATAATATTTTTTTCAATTTGACAGTGACAAGCGAAGAATAATCATAGTTACCTATGATATGGAGAACAAGGCTGTTACCTACGTAATTTAAGTAAAATAATTTGAAACTAACAACATGTTCTCCTAAAATTTTATAATAATATTCATTAATTTTCATAAGACAGTGTGAAATAAAATATCATACGATACACGTCCATTAGGTGTTATTACAGTACTCGTTTATGTTCCAGACTTGGCTCCTGCGTCACTTCGTCCATAAACATCTCGTACTGTAATATGTCACCTACTGGACTTATAACGTAAAATACTATTTTAGTACCATTCATTACTTACAGATTAAAAGTTTTCGACTCAAATTCCATAAATTTCAAATATAATGCGTGAAATATTTCTAATAAAGGCGCTAATACAGGGTGTTACATTAAGAGTGTGTCCCAGGATAGGTGTTACAAGAGGACAAATGGACCAAACATTTTGAAAAACTGGTCGCTTGATCCAAAACTTATAAGTACCAAATTTTACTCCGGTTGGTAATATACAGGGCGAGTTTTTACTATATATATGAAAAATAACCGGCAGTAAAGTACCTAATACTTGGCTTAAGGCATCGAATTTAAAAAAATATATATGTAAGTGTGTTAAATTTTCTTTTAAATTTTGCCCCCTCATCCCTATTATTTAAGTTGTAATGCATAATGTAAAAAACTGACAATTACATTGTTTTAACTTTCATGCTTTAACTTTAAATTTTGACATAAAATTTAATTCTCTACAACATTTACTTACACAATTTTGTTCTGTTTTAAAAAATACAAGTAGTTAGTTCCTGGGTTTTTTCATATTTTTAGTTGTAACTCGTCCTGCACAAAACCAATTGGAGTAAAATTTTAAATTTATTAGTTTTGGACCATGCGACCAGTTTTCCCAAAATGTCGTTTTAAAATTCAAATATGTTTGGTCCATTTGTCCTCCTTATAACACCCAGGATAGGTGTTATAAATAAAGGAGAGTTTTCTTTATAAACTTGGGGTCAAAAGTCAACCATTAGGGAGATGTCGCGGTACAAAAATGGCGTTTTTACCTCAAAAACGGAAAGCGCTAGAATAATGAAATTGTACAAAAATACCTACTACTATATATAAATACACTTGATGAATATTTTTGTACTATTTTAGGATTAATTGATGTTTTTGAAATAGGCTACCCCTAACCAAAAGCTGTCACTTTTAACCAAATTTAAAATACCACTTAGGTAAGGTAAAACACCCAAAGGTTGACACATTAAGAGAAAAAATTACATGTTAAATTTTTTTTTTACAAATTTTTGTATTTTTAATGGTTTTTCTGGTATGAAAAAGTTAACTTGCTTATCACTTTATAATGTATATGTTTCAAAATTATCTAGCAAGCTATCTTTAAAAAAATATACCCAAATCTTTAAGACCGGGATTTTCCACTAAAGATTGACATGCCAAAAAGTCAGAGCTCTAAAGATGGACAGGCCTTTGGACTAAAGATTGACAATTAAATATTTTGCTCCACTTCTTTTATATTAATTAATATTTAATAGTTAAATTAATATAAATCAGTGTATTTTAAAAACACTTTTGTTTTCTATAGTTCCGAAAATGCCATGATAAAATTAAAAAGTAAAGATCTGTACATGTACTTAAAATACCCATTTATTGACATATTTAAATCCAATAGTTGACACATCTGTAAATAACATTAAAATTAAAAACAAAATTATCTTAGCTAACTTAAATTATACAGAAATGCTAATTAAATACTAGTATATATAATACTTAAGAAAAGGAAATTTTTGAAAAACATAATAAAACGAAATAATTACTAAATAGCTAAACTACAGATACAATTTCCTAGAACTGGTAAAAAGTAACTATCCATCGACGTTCAATTCTTTATTGAATTGGTACTTAAAACGATGGCCAGCAATTTTCATTTAGGGAAAACTCTTTTTTCCAGGAAATGTTACCAGGACATAATAATTTTTTCTAAAGCTTTCTGCTTCTTGTTTGGTCAGTGATTCTGTCATGACCTGATCATATTGTAGAATTTCTGAAGAACTTATTTTATCATCAGTATCAAAAGCTTGCCATTCTTCCGTTATGTCAGAATCAGACGTGATATCACTCATTTTCTTCGAATTCATTTTATTCCCAAACAGCACAAACTTTCCATTGAGCAATCCCCCATATAAGTAAAGCATGCGTCCACACTATTTCTTGACCTTGCTGCAGAGCTGGGCTACACAACCAAACAGTGGTTAAGCTGTGGAGCGGACATAAAGCATCGCGAGACCCATGCTTTACTTGTATGGGGGATTGCTCAATGAAAAGTTTTTGCTGTTTGGGTTTCTTCTTTATACCATTTTTTTTCTTGTTTGACGTTTTCTAGCATTTCTTTTTTCTTTTGTCTCTTTTCTGTTCTAAGGCTGCTTCCATATCTTTAGGTGAGTATTTTAGCAACTGGCGTTTTTTGGGCCATTTTCGATAAATCCAATAATTCTGAAAATTGATAAATGCAAAATCTAAAAAGATCTAATGGTTGACATTACAATACCAAAAGTTGACAGGGGGTGTCATCCAATAGTTCTGATTGAACAAATTTACTAAAACTTGTATTCCTAGAAATGGAAAAACTAGTGTAAATGAGGGAGAAAAAAACAGCAAAACATGAAAAAACCTCCATAGAGTCAAAAGTTGACACCCGGTGTCAATCTTTAAAACTTTCTACTTTTTAGGTACCAGTGGTTGACATCCCCCAATATCATAACAATAGACGATTTATGGCGTAATTCTATTAAAAAACTAAAGTTTAAAAGTTTAAGCATGCTACAGTTTAAAAAAAACATATCAGTCTATGCTCTTACCTTAGCTATGAAGCACCAAACCTAATTCATTTCTTAACAAAAATCTTTAGAATTAGTAGATACAGGTCAAGACACATGTAAGCACCAACTTAAAAATGTGAAATATGGAAATAAATTAACCTATAAATATGAGGTTTTTAACGCTCAATGCAGATAGCACTAGCTTTTATTTTCTAATTATATGTACTCTGTAAACATTGAAAATTTGTTAATATACTGTATATTGCACATAAGTGTCAATCTTTAGTCCACTGTCAATATTTGGGTATTTTACCTTAATGACATCGAAAAATATAAATTTGGAGAGCCTGATTTATTTAGAAACTTTTTAACTCCTCTATGTTTTTTTATTAAACCTACCAATTTCAAATAAAAAAATTAAATGTAAACCATAACATGTCTGGACGGGGAAAATTTAAACTATAAAAAGAACTATTATCTGCTGTCACCAATAAGGTATTTGTAATATTTATATATTTGATATTACTCGAAAATTACTTAAATCACTAACATAAAATGACACGCGCAGGTAGTAGGTAGCCTAAAAAGGTTTTTAATTTAAGTATTTATCTTTATCCCGACCACAATTTCATTTTTGATAATTCTTTTTTATCATTATTATGTTACTGGACGCACACTTTTACTGCTTAATCATATTTACTTAAAAGCGATATTTAAGACCATATTAGAGTCTCTCCGCGACCTTCAAGTTGTGCGGTCACGTTTCGTAGGAGGCTAAATGGCGTGCCCGGGTAGGCAGCTGAAGGAGATGTACGGGCGTTTCTGTGCCCTTGAGGATCGAGAAAAGACTCACGCTAAATGATAGCATCTTTTTTCTGGAACTAAGCGCTGTTAGTGAAGATTCCTAAAAACCTGATGTTTTTATGTTAGCGGTGGGCACGTGTTTTCGTAACGGCCGAGGACGGTGGCCCCTCTACTGGAAGTGTCAGCAAGTGACTGTGAAGGTTATACCCGATACCAGTAGCATTTTTTGGATTTACACCTACAATTTATGCATTAAATCAATTATTATTTCGTATCGAACAAAAGAAAATATTTGAATAATTTGAACCGGAATTTCTGGGAGCGGAAAGCTCGACCATCCAGATTTTCCACGTACAAAGCCCTGGAAAGCATAGTCCGGAAGGGGGAGAGCTGGTTTATCGTCTTGCAACGGGACCAACAGCAGAGAAAGCAAAGCAAAGAAAGACCATATTACAGTTGTTATTCGATTATCTTTAAATATTGTCAAATACTTCGCTGCAAATGTTTAATCAAATGAATAATAATGCTATTTGTTTTTTAATATTAGTAAAGGGATGCATACACATTTAATAAATATAAACCAACAAATTATAATACAAGTATAACTGGTCAAACAAATGATTGTTAATTTAGGACCCAACAGGGTAAGACCTATAACACCTGGAGAAAACTATTACACGTTTTCGGATTTCAGGTGTCACTGAAAATGACTGATTTTTTTAATAAGACAACCTGTATATTTGGTTGCTGATTTTTTCTGAATGATTTATGTCCGAGTAGGTACTTCACTTTTGATTCGAATTTTATCCAAATTCTATTTTGAAATTAAACTTTAGTTTTTATGTACAAAATTACTTCATTATATAAGAGTACACTACATAATTTTGAAAAAATATACAGTGTGTCTACTGGAGCCCTATGATATTTTTTTAATGTCGTTAATGTAAAAAGTTATTTTTTATAAAGAGTTCTGCATGGTCCAAAATTTAATATGCAATTATAAGATTTCAAAATCTGTCAGTCATCTACGAGGTTTGGCCAAAAATGTAATTTTAGCTAATATAGAAAATTATTATAAAGAAAAAATGTTTAGAATTAAAAATTACTTCTAAATATGAATTTTGTATATTTAAAAAAAAATGTTTTAATTTATTTTCTGCGATAATGGTAAAAAATACGTTATTAGGTTAGGATTCCTTAATTATAAATTCCATAGTACAATGTAAAATAATCTTTTTAAATTTACGGTTTTTAAAACAATGACAATGTACTAATGTACCAACTTAAATTTTTCGATTAACGCATAATAAGAATAATTTTTGATATTAGCAAAAATACAGACACTTTACTCTTGAGCAGAAACTACATTTTTGGCCACACCTCGTAGATGAATGACACAATTTAATATCTGCATTTTAAGTTTTAGATTATGCAGAACTTTTATAAGGATTAACTTTTTTAGTAAAATTAATAATATAAGTTTTCCATATGATGCCAGCTTACGTAGACAAACTGTATATACTTTGAACTTCCATCAAATATTTCCAATTTAATATCACTGTAATGAAAATTTAACGATATTTTTTTAAGCACTTCTATTGCACCTACTTATATTACAAAAAATAATAATATTAACAAAAAAAAAAAATGACGCCACTGCTTTTCTTACACTTGAATAAAGTAGTATGCCAATTTAGCCGTGTAATTTGTTTATGATAAATGAGTTACGTGAACAGAACGCTAACCAGCATTCAGCTGGGATAATTAAATTAACCTGTCTCATGTTAATTGGAAATTTTAATCATTTTCTTCGCAAGTCAGTAACATGCCGGTTCTTGTTTTTGGCACCGGACACAATGTAAATGACACGTAATTCCAAACAGTTAATAGAGAGTTAAAGCAAGACCAAAGAGGTTGACGTATGTCCACCAACAGAAATATACACCTACATTACGTCGTTCCTACTCCATATGGTTGAAATGGAGTTAAAGCAAGACTGCAGACGTAGGCGACTGACGACTTAACCATACTGTTTTTGAGTTTTGGTAAACGATTTTGTATAAATCAACTTAAAAGACAATTAACAGCAACCTTTATAATATGTATAACCTCATTTATTTGGTAATGCTTAATAAAACCAAAACATTCAAACAATTTGTCATCGGTATCCGGTATTTAATCGTGCCTGTTCGGTTTAATAGGTTGAAATGTTCGGCCATATTCGGCTCGTTAGGTTGCGTTTTGAACGTACGTAGGAATCCGAGAAAATGTATAATGCTCATGCGCGGCTGTCATTTGATACGCATACGTTTACGTCCCTGGCCTTGCTTTAACTGTCTATTAATGCTGATTAATCCTTTTATTAACGATACATTGAAAAATAAACATTTTATCGGCAATAATTTATTAGAAAGGTCCGGATATGCATTATTTTCAAAATACTAGGTGTTAAACTTTTTTAAAAAAATTGATTTATAATAATAAAAAATGATAGTTGGACACGGCAGTAGTTTTGTTAGCAAGAATGTGCTTATGTAGCTCTCAATTTATTAATTCCAATGATGTCTCATGCAGTTCCGTATTATCCATTGGACAGCCTAAGGCGCCAGACAGGGGAGTTTTTAAAAAGTTTAGGTCAGGTGGAGATTTTTGGAGACTAATTTCTATGTGAATAAGTAGCTTTGGAATGAAATAGACGCGAAAAGGAGGGATGGACCTTTTCTTTTTGGTGGAAAATAGGCGCGCCGGGAATTCTAGCCTAGGCCGCCTCAAACAGTTAATACGGCCCTGGTGTCATGTGGCATTAGGCGGTTAACATGACATTTTCAAACGCCATTTTCTTAAAAACAAGTAAAGATAGGTGTAACATATGGTACATGTATTTTCTTGGAATTGCCTGTAGAATTGATTTTTGTAAAAATATATAGAGTGTTTCATTTACAATAGCAAAGTTGAGAGCAGCTCCGGTTAAACCGGATGTGCCACATAAATTCTGAAACATCAGAACTCTGCCCCAATCCAACTATAAAACCGACCAAAATTTCAAAATCGTGTAAAACTTCTCAAGAAAATAACAGGCTTGCTAGTAATCTCGTGGGCACCCGGTATATTTATAAACAGCTAATCAATACACAAAAAGCTGTATCATGGCTGTGAAAATAATTTTTTGACCGAGTTGTCCATAATTGCGAAAGACATTAATTAGCTCTGGAAATATTTGTCATTCAATTCCTAATAAGGATCCATGTTGGAAATGCCAGTTTATTTCTAACTTTCACAAACTTACGTAGGTATCCAAACCAAAAGGGGTATTTACCTTCTGCGCATCGACACATTAAAATATATGTGTATCTGATATCAAGCTGTAAACTTTCTACCAGAAATCAGCATAACATTTAACAAAACAAACAAAAACCAAATTCATCGTGTTTTCAAATTGGCACGAACACGATTGAAAAACCAATTTTACTTACATAATAATCTGTGGAAAAACAATGTATGTTCTTTACACTTATTTTCTATTAACCTACTATTTTGATTTATAGAATGTTTTAAATAACTTTTTTATTACTTATTTTATAATTATTATACTATTCTTGTAGCTTATTTACTGTGAAAAAGTAAGATATACTTACTGCATAAAAATATTTTTAAATGTACCTGTTTCAATTTTTATTATGTATGGGCGCACATATTAGTCAACCGCTCGTAGATCAAATGGATGATGATAATTGAAAAGGAACCATGCCAAATCGAGATAAACGAGTTTTTGGCCCAAACGACTTCCTTCTATTCATTTTATATGTGTAAAAAGTCCCACACGCCTGGTTTAAAGTTTGCGCCATCTATATAGTTAAGGCCCAAATGATATAATGTAAAAGTGCAGTTTTATTTTATACTGGTTAACCCTCGAGCGGGCGCGCTCGAAATTTTATACCGCAATTTTACAAGGGTCAGAACAGAAATCCATACGTTCGCGGTAAGCCAATGTACGTTCAGGTATTCTCATATGAATATATTTGGCAACAGCGGGTGCAAAGATTGTGCGAGTCCTAGGTTTATTTCAGTCATAATCGATCCGTGAATTGAACGACTACAGAGTTGCGGCATTCCGTTCCGCGGCGCGCCTGGTCATGTAAGTAAACAATTATTTTATTTTGTTATGTTTTTATTTATGGATTTGCGTATTTTAGATTATTCTATAAAATCGGTTGTTGCCAACATTATGAATATAATATTTAAGTTCATATTATGTTGAAATTATTGTAATAACAAAATAATTTAGCTCTATCCTCAATATTTTTTGTTTTTACAGGCCTCCAAAGTATTCAAGACCCTATTTGCGTCCCAAAGAATTGGAGGATCTTGCTCTACGTTTATATGACGAAGAAGAGGAAGAAGAAAATCCCGTTGATTTTACTGATGAAAGTGAAGGAGAAGATGAGGTTATCGAGGATAAT
Organism: Listronotus bonariensis; assembly: GCA_014170235.1. NCBI lineage: Eukaryota > Metazoa > Arthropoda > Insecta > Coleoptera > Curculionidae > Listronotus > Listronotus bonariensis. The sequence goes on along the minus strand of JACEGR010001813.1, from coordinate 118,019 downwards.
CTGTATGATAGCGAATCTGAACAATCAGTGGAAGGGGAAGAAAATGATATACATTTGGAATCACTAGACGAAGATTATCGGTTTTATGTGGGTAAGGATAACTCTACTATTTGGATAAGTAACCCCGTAGGACTTCCGGCAAAGACAAAATCAAAAAATATAATAAAAAAATTCCCCGGGCCTGCCCGCCATGCAACAAATACTCCAACGGAATTAGATTCATTTTCTATATTCATTACAGATGACATGCTAAATGATATTGTTAGATACACAAACATATATATAGAACACAAACGAACAAACATTGACTACACAAGACAAAGAGACTGTAAGCCTACTACTAGTAATGAAATAAAAGCCCTTTTTGGTGCCCTTTTTATTATTTCTGTGAAAAAAGGAGAATTTACTAATGTTTTGGAGTTATGGAATAAAGAGGGCACTGGAATAATACTTTTGAGGGCTGCTTTTAGTTATAAAAGATTTTTGTTTTTGCTACGTGCTATTCGTTTTGACGATATACATACACGAAATGTGCGTCAAGAAACAGATAAACTTGCCGCTATCAGAGATATTTACAACACATTTGTAGAAAACTGTCGGAATAGTTACTATCCTGGCGAATTCATCACAATTGATGAAATGCTACATCCATTTAGAGGCAGGTAGTGGATTCGTGCAATATATGCCGAATAAACCCGCAAAATATGGGTTAAAGTTATATGCCATTTGCGACAGTAAAACCTTCTATACTTGGAATTTCGAAATTTATTGTGGGAAACAAAAAGATGGGCCATATATTACTTCAAATTCACCAACAGATGTAGTAAAACGACTTATAGATCCTATAAAAAAATCCAACGGGAATTTGACAATGGACAATTACTACACCAGTTATCCACATATAGCAGGAATTAATTCGGAAGTTTTGTTTAAAGCCAATAATCCAGGAAAAAATCAGAAAAGAAGAGCCTTTCTCACCAACTTAGCTTATGGACTTATGGAAGATCATATGAAAGAAAGAGCCAACATCATGACACTCCCTAAAGATTTAAAGGTATTCCTCCTAAAATATGCTCAAGAAACACCAGCACCAGTCAGAGATAATGAGAGACGAATTGGACCGTGTCACATATGCGGACTTCATAGGAATAACAAAACCACCATATTTTGCAATTCTTGCCAAAAATTCGTATGCAAAAACCACAGTGAACGGTTGATCCAATGTGATACTTGCAAATATCCACCAATGGAAGAAGACGACTGAGCTACTTGAAATTATTATCATGTTGTTCATATTACATTTCATTTACGTTTATGTATGTAGAATATTTTTTTTTGCTGAAATTCTTTGTTAATTTTTGTGCCTAATAAAGTTGAAATATTGCTGTGTATTAATAGTAAAACTCTTTTTAACAGTGTTGACTTGATGTGAAAATAAAAATTTCAATAATTAATTCAATAAAAATGCTAAAAATTGTAGCAAGTGGGAATGCGGTATAGGGTACCGCAGCGCGCCCGCTCTATAGGTTTATAAGTACGCGCCCGCTCGAGGGTTAAGCAAATAGGTATTGGGATATCGGCCAGTAAAGCAACAACAAAGGGATGTATATGACTCATTCAATCCGAAAAGTTTACATGCGGGTATTAGTAGTAGGTATAGACTCTCTTTTCCTCATATTGCCTATGTGTTATAGTATATTACATTAAAAGTGTGGAAAATGACTAATTTCACACGAGTGGGAATATTGTAGCACGAGGCATTAGCCGAGTGCGACAAACCCACGAGTGTAAGAAAGTCATTTTCACACGAGTACTGTACACTATTTTTCCTACGACCACAAATTATTCACCAAAAAAAAAAAAAGAAAGTTTGTCTGTTCAGAAAAAATAAAAAACAATTGAGAACTTTGCAACACTAGGGTGATATTTACTTTGCAACACTAGTGTGATATGTACTTTTCCTCACTGCTCTATTATACTGTTTTGACAATATTTTTACATCGAAAATCACCTACCTAGAAGCATTATATAACTTTTCTCATTTTGGAATTTAAAAAGGCCCCCACTTAATAAAAATTGTATGGTTTTGTTAGGTAATAACGGTAATTGTTTAATACGGTTTTCTGCTATTATAGGGGTTTTTAAAAATTATCGATACTTACATATTGTAGACACTCTTCTAAGTAAAATGTAAGTGGTGCATATCCAAAATATTCCGTTTTTTAAAAATATCAGTAAACAAACTTACGGGACCGGGGAGTGAAAAGGGGTGCTGGGTGGGGTAAAATTGGTAAAACGAGTTAATGAAACTGAACATCACATGTAAAATTAAGTAAAAATTACAGTTTGTCCTCATATTTTTAAGAAAAAATATAAAAATATGAAAATTGTAAATGCATAACCTAAAGTCCTAAAAGTAAGAAAAAACGACTACCAAACGTCAGTTACCATGCAAAATATGGAAAGCATTTGGCAACGTCGGAAGGGTCTGATTCTATTTATGAATGGATAAAAGAAAGTGAATTCATAAAGTGTGTATTAGCCTTAGGTTTAATTAGGGATTAAAAAAAAGATTTAACTAGTTGTTTGAGTACACGAAGAAAGAGAGAAAGGAATTTGATCTATAGGCTTTTTTCTCTGGCGCTTTAAGTCGAACGGTCAAGCGGCAAGGCTGCCTCTATAAGGTGCTTGCTCAAAGGTAGAAGGGAGATTTTTAATTTGATCTACTTACCTGACAACACCGTGCCACTGAGCGAGCTGTCAGTGAAAGTTGTTTTTTGTGGTTATGTCTATTTTTGTTTATGTTTTTATTTTTTAGGAAATTTTATTATTACTCTTTTCAATATTGGAAGAAAGCTTATACTGTGCAGTAACTTAACGTCAATAACATGATTTTCGCTAATTTGGGTTCTACTGTTTAAGGTAAGTAAAAACTTTTTTACTGTCACTACAATAAATATGTCACTTGCAAAACCAATAGCAGTTTTTAGAATGACATCATAATATGTATCACACGAGTGTTGTAAAGTACTTTGCAACACTAGTGCTGTAAAGTACTTTGCAACAATAGTGTGATATAACGCATTTTCTATGCATGAAACCAGTGTGCTATTTGCTATTTTCACAAGTGGTCGTAGGAAAAGATATTTAGCTGGTCCGGTATAAAAGGATCCAAGTAGGGGTTTTCTTTATGAAAACTTATCCGTGTCATTTTTTAATAAAAGTATTATTTATTTTTCCCCTTTGTTTAAACAGAACCGTGATACTTAAATCTCTTTAAAGTACTATTCAAGTTTTATTTATTTAATTAAAAGGAACTATCGACCAACAAATCCAAGTTTCTACCTTTTCAAAGTTACGAAAAAATAAGGCAGTCAGTTAAGGCTAACATTTTTATTTAAACGACTTACCTGGTTTAAATAACAAAATTAAAAAGTTGTTGACTTTTGTGCAAAATTTATTTTTTTAATACAATCGCTGGTAACTAAAATGTCCAATTTGGCGCTTAATTCCTTTTGAATTAGCATCATGCAAATGCGATCGTACAACAAATTTTTGGGCCGGACAAACTTCTATGCGATCCAAACATGTCGTACAACGTGTTAAACAAGAACGCCGCATATTATGCAATTATCGTTTTGATGGTCGAATCTACTTGAATTGTACAACCTGTCGTAAAAATAGTTGCGCATAGTCGTTTAAGGGGCAATTTTGTGTTAAACCCTGTATATGCTAAACATTATTTTCCAATAAATATGGTTTCAGACATTTCATAAGAAATAAACTTACTACGAAGACAAAGAGAAGAGGATCTAATGGAAAGTTGGCAGCAAATTTTTTAACACAGCTCGGCTCCGTCTTTAAAAATATTTACAAATCTGGCTGGTATTTTTAAAAAATACAATAAACGCAATGAAATTTTTTTAAAAACTGTTCTTTAAACTCACGAAGTATGTACTATTAAAAAATATATATATCTTTGCAAAAGACAATGATTTGGTAGGAAACAATACGATTTTAATTTAAAGTTTTAAATAGCCGCTAAAACATACATTGTATCATGGCGTCGCTGGTTAGATAGACGTGACGTCACCAATAAACAGGGGTACGTTTCTCTTTCACAAATAATGTTAACATGCAAAACGGCAACGTTACCTCTATACTTTGGCCACTATAAATTAATAATGAATACCTAGTAAGTAACTCCGGTTACTGTAGTTTTAAACCAATAAAATATTTTTTTTATTGTGGTAACTAGGGTTACTGACTTTATATCAATAAAATAAACTTGTTGTTCAGGTGTTTTCTCAATTTACAGTAAACAGAGTATAGTGGTAGGGGAGCCCAAGAGGGGATTTCGGGATTTACTACAGCGCGGCGGATTACTATACAGAAGGATACCTTGTACCCAGGTAAGTACCTCCACCAAATATGAACTCCGTATATATACAGGGCCGATCATAAAAAACAAAAATATATCCATCAGAAATTGTCGAGCGCGTCAGATTAAGATAGGGTGAGTTAATTACATGCTAAACAGTGTATATTCCACTAATCTAATAATTTGAGAGTAACGTAAAGGAAATAGAGAGCTATAAAAAAGTCAGATTAGCATTTTCGAACGTGGTTATTTTTTAATTTTAAAGAAAATAATTTAGGGATACCTAAAAATATATAATACGATACGACCCGAACGATTTTTACAAGCCGAAATAATAATAGTATTTTTTGACATATTCAAAAGTCTATAACCGCTTCCCCACCAATGAAAAGGTATACATTATACAACATTTTTCTTCTTATCATCGAAGCTTTGCAACCCAATAGGTCTCTATGACGCTCGAGTAAATCCCCATTTAGCATCGTAGGCTCCCCTACTATAGGAGGTGTATCCTCTAAAAGTAGTAATATAATAATAATAGTAATAACATTCTCGAATTTGTGATATTGAACGCACTTTTTCTACTCGTGACGGTATTTCCTCTGGTTGGTGTTTTCAGATTTATTACGGGCTTTTTATTTTATGCATTTATTTTATAAAAATTAAATATTAGCTTTCATAACATTTTTAAAATAAACACAGTATCTATAATCCATAAATATCTTATTTCATATAGTAAATACAAAATTACAATTATTCAATTTAAACACGTCTTTAGCTTTTACATCATTGATACGTATTGGCCCCTAAAACAATCAATCTGTCTGTGTTTATTGCATACTGGATTTCAATTTCCAGGACTAGCTCTTTGTTATTCAAAGGCAATACTGAAACCACCTTCAATGTTCAAGCCAGTTTGTCAATATTTGCATTGCAAGTATTAACAATAATGTTATGATTACAACCTAAATTATGTTCTCGTTCTAAATACCTAATTAGGATTTCATAACCTATAATGTTATATAGAATAAGGCGTTCCCTGGTCTTTTTACATACATTTGAATTATTGGATTCTATTATTAATAATAATTTAATTTTCGGAAATGGAACCAGAAAATTACATTAAACAATTTCAGTCATATATATTTTATTTGTATTATACCTAATTTAAATAAATTATTAAATTACGAAATATATTAAATATAATAAAGCATGGAATAAAAACAATTAGCAAAATTAACAAGAAAACAAGTAAAAAAGCTTTAATGAAAATGTTAATCCCAGAAATAATGAGTAGTTCTAAAAAGTATATAAAACCACCTAAAGTAATGATGTAACTTGAAGCTACGTCTAGTTCGTAACAGTAATCATTATAATTTTAATTAAAATTATTACATATGTATTTTTAATTGCATGACTTCATATACCTACACCTGATTATACTTGAAGTACTTAAAATTAAAACAAACACCTGAACAAAAAAGGTAGACCTATGGTTTAAAAAGTCAGTAGCCATAGATACTTACTAGGTATTTTTCTCAATATAAAATTACCAGAATATATACAAAATGGGCGGTATACTGTATTCCAAAATAATTTGTTGATTTCTTGACCCCAGTAAAATTTAAATAATAGCCCTCGCTCGAGCCCTCGGTCCTAAATCCAGCCATAAATAAATAAAAATAAAATAAATAAATAAAATAATAAAATAAAATAAAATAAAATAAAATAAAATAAAATAAAATAAAATAAAATAAAATAAAATAAAATAAAATAAAATAAAATAAAATAAAATAAAATAAAAATAAAATAAAATAAAATAAAATAAAAATAAAATAAAATAAAATAGGTTGCCTTATGCTGGTTTTACACTTATCAAACTATCAAACTTCTTATCAAATATTTGATACAATTTGTTTGAAGACAGAAGTGTAGAATAAGAAATTACTTGACTAACTTCTTTGAAGCAAATATCAGGGTAAAAACCAAACACCACACTAATTACGATAAAATAGAGGTTAAGTAGTTGCTCTAGTTGCCCACTGTCAATTTTTAATTCATTGAGTTGGTAGTTTTTTTAGGTTTTGCATTAAATATTTGACAAAAAATAGGACGTGTTCAAATCCTTTAAAGAAATTTGCCAAGGCGAACTTGAATTTCTTTGATATCCAGCTTTCTGTTTTACATTATCAAACTTATTCAAGGTAAACTTGGTTTAACATATTTGACAAGAAGTTTAATAAGTGTAAAACCGGCTTTACAAATATTTATTATGTAGGCACGTACTTTTTGAAAGGGTGCAGGTTCTTATTACCTACTAATCTCCAATAGTTTAGGTTAACTATTTTCAACAGCACCATAAATATAAAATAATAAAAACAATCTTTATTTTAATCATGTTATTAAATAGCTATTAGTAATTCTTTGTCCCACTGACGGCTCGTCAGAGCAGGCAAGGGAAGCTTAGCCTCCCCATAAATTTTAGCCATAAATGCGGCAATACACAATTTTTGTTTGCATTTATGCAAATATTATATTTTTGCTTTAAACAGATGCGGTACTCTAAAAAATTACAGACCTTTTCTGTGTTTATATAGTCTTTATGACTTTAGCCTCCCCTGTTTTCCAAAGCACCGCCACTGCTTTTTCCTTTATTTTAGGTAGCTTTAATTTTCCATTAACTTATATATTATACAAAAAAGTAGGCACAATAATAAATAACCTACTTGAGGGTATTAAAAGTTTTTAAAGATTTACGACTAACAGTAGCAAGTAAATTTTATTGCGGTTGAGAAATCAACGAATTATTGTGGAATACCCAATAACTTACTATGTATTCATTAAATGTCCAAACTGGAACAAACAAAAAATTATAAGCCCATATATTGTTTTTAAATAGACATAAACTTTAAATTCATGGAAAATTTATTTTTTTGGCATAAACGTCTAAAAATAAAATTTATAGAAAATATAGATAACATTTTTCGTTGTACCATTTTACGAATTTCTAACAAGCTAGAAATAAAAAAAAATGTTGCATATAGATTCTTAAGTAATGTTAAGACAAAAAAATATACAGTGTGTCCACGGAGGACGTAAGTATGTATTTTTATTTTATTTTACATATTTCCAAAAAAGTTATTATTTATAAAAATATTTGCTTTGTCTGAACTGGTAAAAGATATAATAAAAATTGCCCTATGATATGCAGGGTCCGTAAAAATCGCAAAAATATTATTTTGAAAAAATAAAAAATATATCTTTGAAAATGCTTATTTAAAAAGCATAAAAAGTTATTAAAACAATCCTATACATTTTTGTCTTAGCCCTTATCATTACTTGTAAAAATTAAGTGTATACCTACTATAAATGTTCTTGTTTTTAAAAATTATTGTTTTTTTCTTTTAATATGCCTGCAATATTGAGTAAAGTTCAAGGGACTACAAAATGTAACGATTTATTTAACATCGTGTGTTCAACAACAAGTTAAAAGTTTTATTACCTTTTTATGCTATTTAAATAAGTGTAGTTAAAACATATTTATATCCGATTTTTTATTTTCCAAATAAACATATTCGTAATTTTTATTCTCCCTGTATATTCTATTCTGGAGTGATTCTTTTTAACGCTTGTTAATAAGGTAGTCTCATTTTTTATATTTTTCATTTTTGAAACTAATATTTTTGTGATTTTAAACCACCCTGTTTATACTACGGCAAAATTTATTTTTAGCATTTCGGAGGAAGCAAAAATTTTTATGAAGAATAACGTTTTTTTGAAATATAAAAAATTTTACAGGTATAATTGTAAACACACTGTATTTTACAAAATTCCTCAAACTGGTTTTATTGCCAGATAAATAATTATTTAAAATATTTGACTATTTATAAAACACAGTAAAAAACTTTTAGTTAGGTACCAATATTGTGTTTTTAAATTTTAAGCTATAAATAGGTTTAATGAAATTTGACGGTACATTCCAATTTCTAGAATTTTAATTAAGCGCGGCTGGCCTGGTTATGTCAAAGGTCCATCATTCCATCAAAAGCATACAACATCAAAATTTTGCAATATAAGCAATACTGGACACCCCAGTAACTCTACCGACAACCTCTAAGGGGTGACGCTACAATAAAAAATAAGAAAAAAACTTCATATATAGACATATAGTCTAAGATCCGAATAGGAAGCGACCTTCACCCATCTGTTTACCGGATAAAAACTGTTTTATATTAAAGATAGTATTTAAACAAAGGTATCGCCATGGGGTTGCCTAAAAATTAGGTCGAGGCTATGATCAATTAAAAAAAGAAGTTTGTAAAATTTTTGAGTGAATTTGTCTAATGTAAATTTTCATTTTTTATTGTACATGATAGTACTAATATATTAGAATTTTTGGTTTCTTCGAATTTATAAATAAAGCTGTGGTGAATTTGTAAACTTAAAAAATTGTTTTGTACATTCTGCACTCGATTCTGCATTATTTAAAAATATATATTTTAATAGCTAGTATATGTCCGTATTTAAAAATATAGGGATTGACATAATATAAGGTGTGTATATGGCCTTGACCTAATTTTTTTTAAGCAACCCTATGGCGATACCTTTGTTTAAATACTATCTTTAATATGAAACAGTTTTTATCTGATAAACAGAAGGTCTCCTCCTATTCGGATCTCGTACTAATATGTTCTAAACGTCTTAAGCTTCCGGCAAACAGCAAGCGGGACATGACCGCGTCAATGTCACATAAAAACAAGTCCGTAACACGCCAGACGTGACGGCGACGTAACGCGCCTGTTAGGCAAGTATTCAATGAATTACAACGTAATCCAGTGCGTTCAGCCCGCGTTTGCTGCAAGCTTTACTTTTAAACTACAGGGTGTAAAAAATGTAAAAGAATATCGTTTAACTATTACCCAGATTAAATTTTAAAATTAGCTCGGAACTTAAGCTACGTTTACATCTGACATTTATTGCATGATATTTATGTCAGAAAGAAATTCTGGCTAATGTAAACAATTAAAAATTCATATCAGACATACATATTTGACCGTTTACATTAGCCCGAATTTCGGTCTGACCTAAATATCATACAATAAATGTCAGATGTAAACGTACCATTAGGCAGATAAAGACATTGTTTTCAAGTATGCTACACTTAACAGCGTATTTCTAATTTATGTAGTTTATGACAGGTGATAAATCGTCGTCAATATTACGAAGTGAAGTATCTCATTTTTTCCAATTTCACAGTGCAAATGAGCTTTTAAGGTATTTTTGCGCGACATTTTTTCTTAGTAAAATAAAATAAGTTTATTATCATATTTTTATAACTTTAACTCTAGTCAATTTTCCAATTTTTTGAGATACGGCGCTTTGTGATATTGCCGACAAAATGGATTGCAAAGTTTGAAAGATGACAGTTTAGTTTTGTATTAAAATGCGGGGTTCAAATTTCTCTTTTTTTTTTTAATATTCATTAAATATCAGATTATAAAACTAAATAAATTCATTCCCTCTAGCATTGTGAAAATTTAATACAGCGTGTCTTTAGAAGTTCTTACCAAATGGAAAACTTTTTAATTATTAACTTTACAAAAAAAGTTCCTTCTTATAAAAAGTCCAGCTTGATACGAGAATACATTTCCACAAAAATATCTGTGGGTTGGATGTACAGGGTGGCCTAAAAATAATTATTTCCAAATTAAGATACTGGTTATCTCCTAAATACGGTACAAAACTTTAAAGGGTGATTTTTTATAAAGAAAAGTTCCTATAAACACAGAGTCGGTCTATATAGGGTTGCGACATTCGGCCATATTGCTTTGACGTGTGATGACGTCACATCTCCCATTTTTGTCGGCCATGTTGTTCAGTGTCGGAGAAATACAGGTTATTGTATTATTAGAACAACCGTTTACACAACAGTTTTTAATTATTATTAAGTTGCATATTCTTTAACTTTAAATAAAAAACATTTGGAATTACATCTTTCAACAAATGTCAATTTCAAAACAATGCAAAACGAAATGCGCAAATTCTAGATGCCACTGGATTGATCATCAGCTTTGATTGTACCCAGTCTTGCTAACTTTTCTCCGTGGGGTGCCCTTCCTTGCGTCCCCGACCTCGAACCGCCTAAAAGTTGAGGATGTGTCGGAACCTATTCCCAGTATAAATATAAACTAACCTTCTTGCTATAAACATATGTTTAGAATTTCTTTACTTTTAAGATACAGGGCGTTAATTATTTTTTAAAAGCCGGTATTATGTAGGTAAATATCCTAAATACGCAGCCAGATACAAAAATGTACGACACTAAAAGTAGTTTTTAGTTTCTTTATAGGAAAAATATAAAAATTATATAAAAAAAGCCAGTGGGGTACATCTTTCTCTCAATAATATTGGTCGTTGTGCCCACTAAGACGCTACTGGACCCAATAAAGTCAACCAGTTTAAGCTTTACAAACGCTTTATTACAACAAACACACATAACAAATTTCAATCAAATCGGTTTAAGGGTATTTAAGATATTTATAAAATATCTTAAATATCATCTTTTATTTTTATTTTAACGTCTACAGACATATGTTTATAAGAACTTTTCTTCATAAAATGACATAAGAAATCACCCTTTAAAGTTTTGTGCCGTAGTTAGCAAATACCATGTATATTAGTTTGGTAACAAGTGTTTTTAAGCCACCCGGTACATCCAACATACAATTATTTTTGTAGAAACGTATTTTCTCATCAAGCAGGACTTTTTAGGAAAGAACTTCCGGAGACACGCTGTATAAATATGCCTACAATTAAGCACGAACAAAAACAATTATTATACATTTCATACCTACACAAACACATGTGCTAAATCTTAGAATAGTTTTTTATTTATTAGAAATAAAGCAACATTTTAAATTTTAGTTTAACATTAAACTCCACATTTTTAAGTTTATTTGCTTTTCGAAATAATAATAAAACTACATTAAACTAATTAGTTACAGTACGTGCTTTCGATAAATCATTCGTCGGCATATCTATTAAAGTCTAAAAAGTAGAAGCGTTGTTCATTTTTTTTAATTGCTTTAAATAAATAAATATACAGGGTTTTTTTATAGGTTCATATGTGCCTTTTTACACTCTACAGAATGCAAGAAAATAAGAAAAAATTTCGGATAAAATTATGTCCGAAAATGCTTCGTTTCCAAGATACAGGGTGTTTATACAGGTTGATTCAAAAATCGATCACGAAACTTAAGGGGGTGATTCTACTTGACAAAATAAGGGTAGAGCTTTATATAAATTTATTTCAAAAGGTCATTCGTTTTCGAGTTACAAGCCGTTAAAGTTCAATTTTTATTTTGGTCTTTTCGCCATATTGCATTTATTTTTTAACCATTCCAGTTGATATTTGGCACACAAATCGAGCTTTGCAGATTCTAAAATTTTAAGGCCAAAGTACATTTTTTAAATACCGCCAGAGGGCACTTTACCTAAAAACTTAAAATTTATTTACATCATAACTTTTTTATTTTGACAGATATCGCAAAGCTGGGGGCGCCATTTTATAGATGATCAAAAACTTAATAAACAAGGTACTCTTTATTAAAGTCGATAAACCTCACCGTTTAGGCACCAATAGACATCAAAGTTTTCATTAATTTCAATCAAATTACCTACATACATACAGGGTGTCCAGTAACTCAACCAACAAACTTAACCCGATTCTACCACAAAAAATAAGAAAAAACTTCATATAAACATATGTCCTAAGCGTCTTAGTTTTTGAACTACGGGGTGTTAAAAAATAAAAAAAAAGTTTTGATCGTCTATAAAATGGCGCCCCAGCTTTGCGATATCTGTCAAAATAAAAAGTTATGATGTAAATAAATTTTAAGTTTTAGGTAAAGTGCCCTCTGGTGGTATTTAAAAAAGTACTTTCGTATATTTTAGAATCTGCAAAGCTCGATTTGTGTGTCAAATATCACATGGATTGGTTAAAAAATAAATGTAATATGGCGCAAAACCCAAAATAAAAATTGAACTTTGACTGAACTCGAAAACGAATGACATTTTGAAAAAAAAATATATGAAGCTCTACCCTTATTTTGTCAAGTAGAATCACCCCTTAAGTTTCGTGATCGATTTTTGAATCCCGCTGTATATACAAGTTTTAAGAAAAAAATGCCGTTTTTGTCATAACTTTCCTACCACTTCAGATATTTTCACAAAATTTGGCAGACTTTTGTTGGACGTTACATTACAATTTTTGCTGTAAAAGTGTTTTAAAAATTTTTCCCAGTGGCGTTTGAACGATTTGTATTGGCAAATTAAAAAAAAGTACACCACTGCTTATTCATTAAATAAATATTATTTTAAAATAATCATTTACTTTGGAGTTAATTTGTTATTTTTAGTACGACGAGCGGTTTCGTTAAAATAAAAGCCATTTTGATGCACGTCAAAATCGCTAATATCTGTGATATGATGTTTTGTATGTAAAATTTGTTTTTGTCTAATTTTTATTAAAAAAAGGTTAAAAACTTACATACAATTTAAACTTACTAAAAAAATAATCATTTTATACGTTAAAAACATGAAATATCCATGAATGGCCGCAACTATACCTCGCATACATGTATATTAATGGATAAATATGCAACTTTGCGTTGCAGTCTGTTGCATCCGAAAAGAAATGTGAATGTTCAATTGTTAAAAGTCATGAAAATATTTTCCCACGAGATATAATTGATAGGTAAGAAATTAGTTTTTGATTTGAGTTTTAATTATCGATGGTGAGAACTGAATTAAACAATAATAAAACTAAAATAAACACTGAAAAAATATCAGCTATATTCAAGAGTAATAATCTTGACTAAATGCAAGCTTACATTCATATATCCGCAATAACAACTAATCTTGTGTGAGAAAGCATATAGCCCTTTTAATCAATATTAAATATGTATTTAATTTAATTTGATATATTATTAAAATAAGTATAGCTATACTGGGCCGAATATTTTAGCTTTTCTTAGTATAAAACAAACTAGGCTTGAATTAAGTATAGTAATCTTTTAATGAAAATTATAATTGCGATTTGCTTAAGAATAACTAACCTTGGAATAAGTATAAGAATTATTGCATTAATTGTACGCAATTCTCGGGTTAAATCTAAATTATCTTATTTTTATACAAACACTTTTATTATTTAGATTTTAAACTCGATAAGTTTAAACAAAGCATATTAATTATTATTGGGAATAGTTTCATATCTTAGAATTAATTTTGAGTGCCGCCCGGGAATCACATAAATTGACATAAAATAAATTACAGCCAAAAAAAAAATTAAAAATGTTTCACATTTTAAGACTGCTAAAAACTTAACTACTACATATTTTTAAAAATTTTACTTTTTCGGTATAATCGAAAGAGTCAGATTTTACACAATAGTTTAGTCCTATAAGTCTTCCACCAGTCTTAGTATGTGACACAATTTTTAAAATTTTCTTGACTTCAATTTATTTTACATCAATCGATGTTATTACGGGGGGACACTCTGAATTTTATTTAAGATATGAAACCAGTTGCAATAATAATTATTTGAAGTAAACACAATAAAAACACCCTATTTAATAATATTGCCTTAAATATTTAATATGTACCCTAAAAGTATAACACATTTTATATTGTTTTAACTAAAATATTAGAACTTAAAAAATTATTAAAATTTATAAGATATGATAAATTGGATAGGTAGGTACTACTCCTACTTCATAAGACCTTCTTCGGACATTTTTCATATTTTCAACAAGTTTCAAGCGTTAAAGACGGATAGAAACTCTTTTTGTGTCGGGCACCTGAAATAAATAAAATGGTAAAATATAATTTGTTTTGCTTTTAGTTTAATGCTAAATATACTACCTAAGCTATAAAAGCAAAACCTTTCTAAAAACATTAAAACATCTTTAGTTTTGTTCCCTGTACGAACTAAAAACGAATACTTTTAAATGAATGAAAAAAAAGCACCAATAGATTTTAAAACTAATCTAACTAAAAAAGGAAAAGCCATGCTTCATAAAACAATCAGTATTATACTTAAACACATTTTATAAAAACAGCTTGGATTTAAAAAAAATGCTGTTTTAAAATACCCTGTATAATCTAATACTTCTTTATGTTTTTAAAATAACTATTTATACACGTCTAGCCCCCTTAAAAGGTTAATGGTCACACAACACTAGCAGGAAAATATAAGAAAAAGAATGCCTGCAGATCAACATTTAGAATAAGATATCGTGCTCGTTTTGTGCTTGCTTAAAGCGTATCTTTTCGACGCATTAGTAAAAATTTCGCATTGAAGCGTTTAAAGAGGCTAGACGTGTATGTGAAAAAAGACATCCATCCATCCAAATTCCTAATCTAAAATCTTAGAAATAAGTGTAAAAATCAATTCGTCTTCTTTCGAAAGTAAAGACAATTAACGTACATTGTCTTAGGAAAACGTTATTTATTATAGGTACCGATCCTAAAACTAATATAAAATAAAACTTCAAAAAGAAATGTTAAAATTAATAAAACGTTTCTTGTTCGTAAGAAAGAAGACACCCTAATATTAAAGTCATATTAAATACAAGATCAGTATACCTTTTAGGTTATGGATATTATTAGCGTACCTGTTACGTACATAAATTAAATCAAAATTAGGTAATATACATAAAAATATTATATCTAGTTACCCTCTTACCTTTAATTATAGGAATTAAATAGCTTAAATTCCATTTTACAAGCAAATTTTCGATTTCCAAATCAATAAACGCACAATATTCAAACCGACGAAAGACATGGCATCTACACGGGAAAAATGGCTGACCAAATCCCGTCTGCTATTAGGCGAAGCTAGCGCCACCGCATGTTCTTTCCCGCACTTTCAAATAGAACTATAATTTTTATTCAAGTATAGCTAATATCAGGTCCATAATTTAGTGGCTTTGAGTAAAAGAAGTTACACTTGGTTAAATCTTTTAGACAGTTGATTAAAGCGAGCAAAAGTATTCTTGACACAACTGCAATAGTAATTGAAATAATGTGAGTTTAAGAGTTATTTGAAAACAATAATTTTTTTCATGCAAAACTTAACTGGTTCTTGATTAGATATAAAGCCATCTTGATTAAACCAAAACTTGATTCGAATTTCAAAACGAACATGTTTTTAAAAATAAGATTAGGTTTTTCTTGTCTCAATATTGTTAATGTGGGCTCAAAAGGAGTTACAGGTGATACAAGATAATTCCGTCAAGAGTGGTTTTAGTTTTGGATATAAACTACTTTTGTTTTAAAGGTCTTCTAGTATTCCCACCCTTATCAGTATATACATTTAAATAATTGAATGTTCTATTTAATATGGTGCTAGTTAAACATTATTATGATTAAAACATTTACTAAATAAAGATGTTTTAGGGACAAAAAATAGTAATTTATGTAACAAGTGCATAGAGTGATACTTTTTTACGAATGGGAAGTTTGACACCAAGAGCCGTGAGGCGAGTGCGGCAATCCCATGAGTGAAAAACGCAGTTTATGCATGTGTTACATACTATATTTTTCTACGACCGTATAAAAATTTCCCAATTTACCAGTTCATACATATTTTATTTATTTAAACCTATCAATTTTAATTTTCGCAGTACAGCCATTACATTGCCACAAAAAATATTATATCGCCTTCATACTTTTTGACAGACAATTATCCTCACATTCAATAAATGTCTCTTGATTTTTCACATATTATATACTGGCTAGGCAAATAGGTAGTGGGATATCGGCAAGTAAAGCAACAAAAAGGAAGTATGTGACTAATCCAATCGGAAATGTTTACATGCGGTTATTCACGTTTTTCTTTTCCTCACATTGCCTATGTGTTAAGTTATTAAGCTGAACCAGTATATGTACATAATGCAGGTCTACTTATTTAACAGAAACTAAAACGTAAAAGACTAAGTGCACACATGTTTCCGGAAACAGATTCCAACAGTTGCAGTCAGCGGGAGATATGGCGTCTAGCAACGGAGAAGACGTCCGCGAAAATGTAAACTCGATAGATATATAAGAAAAATCATAAAAATTCAAACAAAATTTTATAAGACTAAACACAATTGCAAGATATAAACTATACCGCCGCTTTGTCTACTATCAGCGCAAAAACTTTTTCCTTACTTAAAAAACATTAATCGGCCAATAAAAAATCTTAAGAGTCTGCGTGGACTTAACAATTGTGTTAAAAACCCTAACTAAAACTAACATACCGATTTAGACCAATTTAGGTCGTATGGGCGCCAATGTATCAAGAATTATTCTCATGGAATTTGTTTGCAGAATGCTGATTACGAAGTTCCATGATGCTAGCTTGAATTTAGGTCAGAATTTTTTAAACCGCAATTGTTTTAACAATTAAGAAAAAAAATGCATAAAATAAAATTTTTTTTTTTTTGACTAATTTGCCACCGAAAACGACTCTTTACATTTTTTCGAAAAATTAATATTTATCAAGTTAGAATCATTTAAACAATTTACAATGAGCATAAAGGTCCAATTTTACCATTAAAATATTATATAAAAATATAAAATATTTCACATGATGCATTTTTTTTAAATCCTTGAACTTTTGTAACAATTGTAGAGTAAGCGATTTGACAATTTTGAATTTCTAGATATTGTTTTTGATTTCATAACAAAGTATATTTTCTTGTTTTTTAATCCCCAAAAATCTGCACTTTTCCTGTATGTTATGGGTCCCCATATAAACTGCACCCAGATCGGCCTGGTTATTCCAAGGCTACCACGACAACTAACTTAGCCGCGACATTTGAATGAGTATACACACCGTCAGTCAGGCCTTAGATCCTGGGTGAACTAAAAGGGGTCCACGAGTAAGTGCGAACGTGTGTATGCTGAACTGACGGCGCGTTCCAATGCAAATTCATAGTAACAATCGGTCTTACTTGCAGACTTGCCTGCGTACCTACCTTCAGGAAGGATCTAAGGCAAGTCTCATCGTGAGTATGCCTATTTAGGTTAGTTATCTTGGTAACCTTAGAATGCTCAACATTATTCTGCAAAAAATCCTTGAGAATAATTTTTGATACATACGACCTACTATTTTTAAAACATATATTTAATAATTTTTCAAAACTTGATTTTCACAATTTTGGTTAAAACTAGAGCTTGAAACTAGAGCTCCACTTAATGCCGGATTCACACGTTGCCGTTGGGCCAAGGGAAAGCCTAAGTCCGTAAAATCATGGCCAACGCCATTGTGTCGACGGTATAAGT
The DNA here is from genome assembly GCA_014170235.1 of Listronotus bonariensis. NCBI lineage: Eukaryota > Metazoa > Arthropoda > Insecta > Coleoptera > Curculionidae > Listronotus > Listronotus bonariensis. The sequence continues at coordinate 100,309 of JACEGR010001813.1, read as the reverse complement.
TTTTCTGCATTTGCCTTGATTGGGACAACTTCGCTCGAGCTCGCTTCCATGTTAGTAAACAAACATGAATCAAAGGGAAAAGTTTAATAAAATTGATTCTAAATACAGCCGATTAAGATATCACGTTGATTAAAATGTGGATGATACAGGAAACAAAATTGTTTGTCAATTTCATCACAACATTTTGTATAGTTACTTTTTGGACACCCTGTAAAAAGTATTTGTAAAAAACAAATTATATCAAACAATTTTCAAACATATAACCGAGCATATAACGGAAGTCTATAAAATTAAAATAAATTACCATTTGTTTGTAAGAACAATTGTTTTTTGTATGGATGCAAATCTTGGCCAATATTGTGTTGTGGGTTCTCATTTTTCAAATTATGGTGCAAAAAAATTAAGGTAACCCAAAACTTATACTTAAAAATGTATGAATAAATTGGTAATAAATGACCAGGTCAACAACAACAAACTACACTAAATTATATAAAACTAATATCTTAACTAGGCGTTTTAAAATTTACCTATGTTTAAAAAAATATTTTCGGACTTATATTAAAACTTTTTTTTATAAAATGAGCGCAGATACACGACATTAATTTTTAACGCAATCAGGAAATACCACGTAAGCAATACTCACAACTGACCCCAGTGGCGGATTTACATATTTGCCGCCCCCAATGTTTGATACCTTACTCCACAAACTCGTGTCAAAAAAATTCTATGAGGCGAAGGGTAAACCATTGACAAAAATGTATACAGGGTGGCTCGAATTCGACGCTCATCATTGGGATTTCGGAAACCGTAAGAGATACAGGATCGGTTAAATGGAGGCAAAGTTGCGCAATTTGATGCTCAATAAAATGCCGTTTTGCTTTTTAAAAATTCCGAGTACTTCCGAAGATATTCGAAAAAACCGGAATTTTCAATTTTGGTTTCTATTGTTTCCTGGCTATATTTGTTAAGATAACTTAAAATGGAAAACACGTTTTCATGGCAACTTTTTCTGCTCTATAATTCAGTGTGATTAAATATTGAATCTGACGTTTCGGCTTCTGGCGACCATCATCAACTTAATTTTTTTAAATACGGACCTGATATTTTTTTCAATTTAAGTAAATCCTTTCATCACTCTTCAAACACTATATATCGCCACTTTGATATTTTCCGACGTTTCGTACAAAAATTCCATCACCAGAATATTGCATATTTATTTAACCATAATACGGCCCTGAACTACATTTTTAGGTAAGAAGGTAAAAAAGAATAAACTTATTACATATTCGTAATCTTTTTATTGCAACTCATTGATATCTAACAGCGGAAATTACTTTATTAACCGAAAATTTCATGAATATTAGACATAAGATACAAAAAGGTAGACAACAAATCAGCTTACATAAACAATTTGTAATACTATCTTGATGCCCATATTAAAAAAAACATAATTTAATCACTATTAAAAGTGTTCAAAGAGATAACCTTCCGCCTCGATGCATTTTCTTGCTTTGCTTTGTATTATTAATACAGCTCGATTAATTGTTCTCGCAGGAATGGCAGCGACTTCCCTTATCAAATTTTGTCGTAGTACTTAAAGGTCGTGAGGTGCATTTTTAAATAAACGGTTCTTAAGATATCCCCAAAGGAAATAATCTAGGGGACTAAGATCTGGGCTCCTAGCGGGCCATCTTGCAAAACCATTTATTAGGAAATATATGGTAAAGGAATTGAGCTACTTTCCTTCCATTGTGGGCAGGAGCTCCGTCTTGCTGCCACTATATTTCTTGAAATACTGCCAAAGGTTGATTATCTAGGGCGTCTAAGACATCATTTCTAATCAAATTTAGATATTGTTCGGAAGTTAAGGTCCCTTCGTAAACGAAAGGTCCAATAATTTTGTTCCTCCACATACCAATCCATACATTAAATGAAGTTCTCCTTGAATTCGTACCTGCTGGTTAGTTTCTGTTAATAAAGTAATTTCCGCTGTTAGATATCAATGAGTTGCAATAAAACATTATGAATATGTAATAAGTTTATTCTTTTTTTTACCATTTTACCTAAAAATGTAGTTCAGGGCCGTATTATGGTTAAATAAATATGCAATATTCTGGTGATGGAATTGTCTGTACGAAACGTCGGAAAATATCAAAGTGGCGATATATAGTGTTTTAAGAGTGATGAAAGGATTTAATTAAATTGAAAAAATATCAGGTCCGTATTTAAAAAAATTAAGTTGATGATGGTCGCCAGAAGCCGAAACGTCAGACTCAATATTTAATCACACTGAATTATAGAGCAGAAAAAGTGGCCATGAAAACGTGTTTTTCATTTTGAGTTATCTTAACAAATATAGCCAGGAAACAATAGAAACCAAAATTGAAAATTCCGGTTTTTTTCGAATATCTTCGGAAGTACTCGGAATTTTTTAAAACGCAAAACGGCATTTTATTGAGCATCAAATTGCGCAACTTTGCCTCCATTTAACCGATCCTGTATCTCTTACGGTTTCCGAAATCCCAATGATGAGCGTCGAATTCGACTTTTTCATACAATTACTACAATTCCACAAAATTCCATTACATTTACACACAATTCTATAACACTTGCACTTTAATTTTAGAAATTGATGATATGAAGTGGCGGATCAAAGCCCTTTTTGGAATTTTTTGTTTTAAAATTCCATCACAATTCCAGTTTACTTTCCCCTATTCCACGCAATTCCACATATTTCCACATGATTCCATCCAATTCCATCCGCTTGTACATACACTACAATTCCTCAGTGGTTTACCCCTCGAAAAGGTGTCTTCACCTAAAAAACATGTACTCGTAAAACATGTACTCATATACTAATTACCTTAATTGGAATTAATTACTTCGTAACGTTCTTTTTTGTATTTCTAAATCGAAATACACAATTTATAAAGTAAATCTGCCGCTTCCTGAGGCTCCAGCCTACTCAGCCTGCTGGTAAATCCAAAACTGACTGAGCCGAAACCCATAGCATATAGGAATACGAAGTATAAATATGTAACAAATTATTCTCATTAAGGTGTATTAAACCGTATTGAATCCAAATTAAAAATAATAAATTTAATTCTAAAAATAAAAGCACTTAACTAACTCTATTTAAACGTTTTAAGCAGCCATTAAGAGTTCAAGCACACTTAAAAACTCGTTAATATGCAATCCCAAATCTTGATTTCATAAAAGCCGGGATTCTTAATTAACCAATATCTATTCATTGCAGTTTCAGACGATTCCCGTTTCTATTAATATATGGAAATGCATAAGGTGGAAAAATCGGAAGTTAATATTGAATTTTTATCTACATTGCAGTTGAGGAAAAAAAATGCATATTTTGGAGACAGCGGGTCTTTCTTTCTTATCAGATTAATATTGGCGTTAAAATAAATCAAAATTTTAATATTGCCAGCATATTTACATGGATATTTTCAGAGTCTGGCCCTTAGCCATAGGATTTTTTTACAAAAAATATCCTTTCACGTGCACATCTAGATGCTGCAAAACTGTAAACCGAAAATCCAGATATAAGTAACCACTATCTGTCAGCCCCTTTCTCTACGTCGTCAACCAATGGCTCTCATTTACCATAGAGGAACTTAACCTAGTGCAAAAATCGAGAAAAAAGGATTAGGAATCATTTTGGACCTTAAAATACCTTTTCCGCGGCACTACTAGATTCAACGTAAGTCATTCCTTGATCCAAGAGGACAAAAATGCCCGGAAAAAACTATACAGCGAGTCTTCGGAAGTTATTGGGAAACTTTTTAATTAGGTTTACAAAAAAATGCCACTTTATATAAAGTCCTGCCTAATAAGAAAATACATTTCCACAAAAATATTTGTATGTTGGACGTACAGGCTTAAAAAAACTTGTTTCCAAATTAGGACACAGGATATTTCCTAAGTACAGTACGAAACTTTAAAGGGTGATTTTTTATAAAGGAAAGTTCCTACAAACATGTTGGGAGTTGCTTCGTTTCTAAGATACAGGGAGTTAATTATTTTTTAAAAAGTCGGTATTTTGTAAATATCTTAAATACGAAGCCAGATACAAAAAATGTATGACACTAAAAAGTTGAATTTGAGTTGCTTTATAGAAAAAATATAAAAACCACACAAAAGCCAGTGACGTACATTTTTCTCTCAATAATATTGGCTGTTGTGCCCACTGAGGCGCTACTGGACCCAATACAAAACTACCAAATTTTAACCAAATCGGTTAAAGGTTATTTACGATACTTATAAAATGTCGTTTTTGTTTTTTAACTTTAACGCCCTGTATCTCAGAAACGTAGCAACTCCGGACATATGTTTAAAATGGCTTAGATTATATTTTAAAGCTAAGGTATTTACAAACCCAGTAAAGCTCTATTGCTGGTAGATGCACTGCTACGGGCGATGCCCAACTCGACACACCAAGCAGGTAAATGGAATAATTATAGCCCAAGTCAGCACATACGTAGGCAGGTACCCTGTTCTACATAGCCTAACTCGGCACAGAAATCATTTGTATTTAGGTATGTCTAATAAAACAGTTATTATATTTTTAAATTCCTTAATTAAAGCCAATACTAATACACATTTACGAATGGTTAGTTCTGGTAAGCAAGTTCTTTTTTCTAATTACTTAATTAAACCCAGGAGTAATACACACTTACAAATGGTTAGTTCTGGTAAGCAAGTTACATAAACCTAATGCTGCGTCCAGACTTGCCACAATTCGCCGCGCCGAATAACGCGCCACATAGTCCCACATAGCGCAGAGGTGGACGTGGACGAAATTCACGCCGTTCCAAGGGCTTGGGGAATGATTCCACGGTGATTCATAGCTTGTCGATTTTTGGACCAAAGAAGCGCGCAAATAGGTTGGTTTTTTGAGACGGATGTTTGGCAAATTGTTGCAAGTCTGGTTAGTTCTGGTGGGCCAAATTTGCAAGTTTAATTTGGCCCACCAGAACTAACCAGGCTTGCAACAATTTGCTTATAACTAAAACTAACTTTTTATCTGTTGCGACAATCTTTTTATTTTTGGAGGGCTAATAGCTAGATATGTTTTCTCTAGGTTTGCCAATTTTGTTAAAATAGATTTGGACAGGACTGGACTTAATGAACTTTTTCCAAAATACTTTTTTAACCTCAATGCAAAAGAATTCTGTTTTTGCTACAATTAAGCTAATACGTTTTCCTTGTAGACAAACTATGGGAAATGATTCATTAAAAGCAAATCTGTCAACAATTTGAGGATTTAGGAATAATAATAAATAATGCTCCCCATTTCTCTTGAATTAAAAAAAAAACACTTTTTTTTAGTGTCCTTTAAAAATCAAAAATGTGAGGTTACCATGGTTACTGAGTTGGATGCTAACCTAACTTAACAGTAACCAAAAATAAACGTATTAGCGTAATTGTAAATATATTTTTTTCTCAACAAAGTTTAATAGATCATTTTGGAAAAAGTCGCCAGACCTATTTAAATTTATATGACCAAAATTGGCAAACCTAGAAAAAACAAATATACCTATTAGCCCCTCAAAAATGAAGATGGGCGCAACAGATAAAAATTTATTATTAGTTAAAAAGTGTGCAAGTTTAAACACTGTATATGTCTTTTATTACCTGTGAGTTCGGTGTGCCGAGTAGGTCATTATAAATGGTCCGACAAGGTGTCATAAAATTGACTCTAATAAAGTGTGCCGAGATGGGATACACCCACCGCTACAACCTTCTATGAAAATAGTGAGGGGGTAAACTACTACTACACTAGAAATTGTGGTGTACAAGCAAATAAAATTGGATGGAATTATGTCGAAATATGTGGAACTGAGGAAAGTAAAGTTGAAATGTTCGGAAATTTTGTGCAATAGTGGTGGAATTTTGTGTAACTGTATGTAATTGTAATTTTTTATGACCACAAATTACAATAAATGCGAAACAGAGGTTTAAATCTGCCACTTTATATTATCTAGTTCTTAAATTAAAGTGGAAGTGTCATGGAATTGTAATGGAATTGTGGTAAAATTATATAAAAAACTGAAACTGTTTTGTACACATTTTCGACAGTTCGACCACTCGGAAAAAAATTAATAGTCCCGAACCTTTTGCAAAATATAAAAGTGCTTAATAGAAAACGGATTTTCCGATGTAAAACAACATGAACACATTACTTTTAAAACTATACACAAGCTTAAAAAATATCCGTTGTTTTAATAGTGTTTGCAAATATTTATTATTTTCAGCAGAGGCAAAACTATTTTAATTTTATATGATTAAAGTATTTTACCAATATTATAAAACGTTTTATTAGGGCTTCCCATTTACCTTTTAATCCTATTATCTAATTTATAGAACAAAGGAATATTTCTTGTAACTGTTTTAGGTTATAAAGCTTTTTAGGATGAGCGATTAATAAACCAAATTACCTTTTAATTGATTTTCTGATGGGTACATTTACAGCACACTGATTAGGAATCTTATATTTTTTTACAAATTTTGCAAAATATTGTCGTACCTATAAGAAAGTTCAAAAATTGCAAATAAAAGGTACCTACTTGAAGTTGTAAAAGGTACTTGCGGCTTATAAGGCCCACCTGACGTTAAATGTAAAAAAAAACATCTAATGATTTTAGCAGATTAAGCAAAATTTTGTTCAGATTAAAGATTGCTTATTTATTGTAAAAATAAAATATAAATAAAATTGGAACAAACTATAAAAATTATTAAAAACTCTTTTTATGTGCTTTATTAAACTAACAGTTACTAACGAAGTGATCATGGGTTTTTATGACCGATCAATATTAAACCGGACGCCACGTCAAACTTGTCATAATTATAATAGGTAATTATGATGTGTTTGACGTGACGTCCGATTTAATATCGGATCGCTCATAAAAACCTCGACTAATCGACCTACAGATAACCGTATCCCAGACTGGTGTCCGATCGTCAGATTAAAAGTAGGACTTGTACGGCCGGCCTTAATTCTTGATTGCATAAAAATGATGTATGTTTTCGACCGATTACGATAACTTACTAGTTACATGTCGTAGCTATCAGAGGTGTAATAAAATGTTTTATTATCGTCCACAAGGCAATTGCTTGAGAGAACCTAAAGGATTTTCCATTTTCAGCGCTCTATCTTTGAATGAAAATAAAACAAATAATGAAAATTATATTGCAATGGCTGTATTTTTATTCTAAAGCATATTTGATGACATTAAGTTTTAAAAATTATATCAGCCAAATAACCGCCGCGGTTTCGCTGAGTCATTCGAACCCTAGATATCCAATTTTCGATGACATTCGGACACAAATTTGCCCAATCTCACCAACGCAACGGTGCGAGTTATGTTGGCCTTTAGGGCGGCAATCGTTTATGGTTTGTTCGCATATACTCGAGAATTGATGTAGCCTCACGAGAAGAAATCCAACGGAGTTAAATCACAGGACCTAGGTGGGAATACCATAAATTAAACGCAGTACACGGAACGTTTGGCGAACCGAGCACTGATTTTGATAATATATTTTAACGATTTCAACGCGTTGTTCAATCGTGTAGCGTTCCATAGTAAAATGTCACTACTGACTGAGTACCCCGCCGAAATTTAACAGATGTATCATTCTTGCCTAGGTCATACGCTGTTGTCAAATATCGACACTGAAAAAAAAGATATCTTAAAACAAAAGCCTTAGATTTAATTTGAGAGAATTGTGACTTTCATATGTGTTAAAGAAATAGGATCTCAAACAGAAAAAAATATGTTTTCAGCTTTGCGTACTAAATTCAAAGAAGGCGCTTTTGTAATAAAAATAACCTTATTTTATTTAGTGACCCCAATGGGTCTACATTAAAGAACGATGTATTCCGTTAAAAACATCGAGCGCTTTCCCACTGAGAGATTCTTTCTTTAAGACAAGATACTAAATACCACAGACTGAAATAAAATTTAATTCAATTAAGATAATTATATTAAATAAACAACTAGTTCTCTTTTTGATAGTTAAGAGAGGAATTCCTGCTTATCATGTCATTCACCGAGACCTCTCTTCTTCATCGATGATGCGTTTTGCCGAACCTCATAGGACTTATCAAACTGGCTGTCCCGGGTCCAAGTTGAATAATACGAATAACAAGTGTATCTTATAAAAAAAAACTTTCGTTGTTCGACGGTAGGATATAATCGTACCGTTGATACCGTACTAAAAAGCATAATTCAGTGAATACTTATATTAAAGAAATAGGTTCTTTGACATAAAGGTTAAAGATTTTGGTATAGGTTCTTAAAATAAGAACCTATTATTTTAAAGAAAATTCATTAATATTTTGATAGAAACATTTAATATTTCTTTTATTTAAAATCTTAAAACTTATATTTAAGATATTTAAGAGCTTAAATCATAAATCTTTAGGTTCTCATTCCTTGATTCAGATGTTCTCAAAATAATACTAAGGATATTTTAATTTAAAGAATTTCTTTTACATTAAAGACATAAATTAAAGTATTTTTCTCCCAGTTTAAGAACCACTATTATTTTAAAGTAAGAAATAAATCTTGGTTTAAAAGCACAACTATTCAAAAGAATGCATATTTTTAAAACCTTGTATTTGCTTAAAACAAGACATTTTTTTTCTGTGTGGAGCGTTAAAAATGGAAAACCCTTTAACTTATAAGAAAATAAAAATTAGTTTACTACGAAAGTTTTAAGCGCTGTCCAGGTTATAAGAAAAACGTTAATAATTAAACTATGCGACAAGTAGTGCCAAGATAAATAGAAGGAAATATAATCACATGCAGTGAAATTAATAAAACATCTGTTTTACATATTAAGTTAAAGTGTTACCATTCTTATTGCTTTTTCATGCATTGTCAAGATATGCAGGAAGTTATAAAGTTGCTCATATCTTATTGGACGACTTTTTAATATTAAATATTCGAAATAAAACGTTATTGCATACTAAAACTTTGAAAAAAAAATAGAAGAAATTCGCTTACCTAATGCACTGATTAAGTTTTCTATAAATTTACTTATGCTTTCTTAAACTATTTTTAAACCAGGTTAAATTAATAAAAAAATTAGGTTCTGGATGTTTTTAAGTTACTTAAAGGGGTTATTCCACGGTTTATTTTTTGACCGTATTAAAATAATTTTTTAACCAAAAATATTCTGTAGAACAAAAGCTACAGCGTTCTGAACGACCCCACCTCGAAAAAATGGGATCGCACTTTCTCCAATATTCCGCCTGATTGGCTTATCTAAACCAAAAAAAACTATCGGCGTTTTAATCCGTAAGCCTTAATGCATGGAATCAACTATGATCAAAGAAATATGCCAAAAATTAGACTTCTGGTAGACATTTGAAAAAAAATCGCAAATATAGCCGACTGTACACAATAGAGTGGACTCCGAATTTTTAAAAATCACTTTACTACCGTATTATAGACATGTTAAGAAAGCAATATACAAAAACAAATAAAAATAGATTTTTTGAGACTACACATGGGATAACCCTCCAGTGGATAAAAGTAACTAGATACCAGTACGTTTAATATCCTGTCAATCTTTAACTGTCACATCAAAACTTACAGATCTGGCTTAAATGGAGAGTTCTTATATGTCAGGCCGGAGCAGACAGACGAATACATATAATTTTTCTATACCTGAAACAAAAAAATATATTTTGATTAAAAAAGGAAAAATTTATTTAAGGTGTGTGGTTAGGACTTATATTTAAACATATAAGGGGAGTGCGGGAAAATGGTGCTCACCTAAGCTGGAATTGTGATTCCCATTAAAGTAAAAAAATAGGGTAGATTAAAAAAAACAGTCTGATACGATCATTATATTTACATCAGAACATGGCAGAGAAATCTTAAATAAAACTCGGACATTTGTCTCGTGTCTGAGCTTTGATTGGTAAGATAACTTTACATACGGGGCCATTCATAAATTCCGTCACACGTTAATGGGGGGAAAGGGTATTATCTTAATGTGACATAGTGTGACAGGGGCAGGGGGAATCAAAAGCTTTGTGAAGCCACGTATTAAAATTTAAAATACGAAAACAGGGAGGGGGAAGGGTTTAAAAGTTCTAAAATTTGTAGGACGTAATATGTTGAGGGCTCCTAACATATTTAGGAAATAATTTGAAAAACTTAAAATTGCTTTTCTAAAAGTCCTGAGGTAAAAACAAACTGTTGTCGAAAGCTCGAAAAATTCAATAAAGAATTTACCTTTAAAACGGGACATCATAATTTTATGATTGTATTCCCAAAAATCCTCCTAGTTTTGAATATTTTTATGTATGTAGTACTGTATGTTGTATGTATTTATAAGTGCTATTTTTTTAATGCAAATACATGGGTAACATTTTTCCCCATTATTGCTAATAACTTATCGATCTCTTTAATATATACATTTTTTCCAGCATTTTTTTTTAAGTTAGGTTATTATACATCTTAATAACAACATTACTAAGGTAATATTAAAGCTCATTTGACCCAATTTTTGCTTATTTCATTACTTGCACGCCACAAATAATATTTTATCGCACACACACTGAATAATATATCGAGTGCAACTTGTAGAAATCACTTAAAAAGTGGGTGAGCAAGGTAACACTTCATAATGACAACCTTAAATCGTTGTATGATACAACGCTTAAATTTTACATTTTCCTGTTCTTACATACAGTGTGAGTCATACCTGATAATTCATGTATCAGTACTTTTTTCCCGAGGGGTAAACTACTGAGGAATTGTGGTGTATAAGCAGATACAATTGGATGAAATTATGTCGAAATATGTGGAATTGTGTGGAATTGATGGGGAATTGTGTGAAAATCTACGTTATTGTAACCTTAATTTCACCTGGTTTCTTCAAAGGAAAAGCCTTTTGTTTTTCTTTTGCTTTTGAAATTTTTTAATAACAAAATATTACAGGCGAAAATAAGAGACTTTGATCCGCCAGTTCATATCATCAATTTCTAGTATGGAAGTGGAATTGCCATATATGAAACTATGATGCAATTTTGTGGAATTGTGGTGGAATTATATGACAAGTGACAGCGGGGGTGATTTCGGACATTTGGTTTTGCTCGCATATCATCGGCCATAATCGACTGCTCGCTTCGTAAAAATGGTACGCTGATTATACGCCGATATAGTACGCTGTTATTGTTTTTACAAAGCGGGTAGTCGATTATAAACAATGATATGCGAGCAAAACTAAAAGCTGCATACTACATTTTCTCTACGACCGCATAAATTTTATAATTTCAACTTTTGATTCCTCTAAACTCATTATTAATAATACTTTTGGTACACCATTAACTAAGAAAAGTAATTGTGGAATGTACGGTAACCTGATCTTTTGGTTTAATTGATGTCGGGTTTACTGTTAAATTGCATAAATCCATATTAAAACTAATTCTTTTGTTATAATAAAAATATCACTCTTTCCGCGATCTTCGAGTAGTGCGGATCGTTTTGTAAAAAGCTATAAAGCTTTTCCGGGCATGCGACTGGTGGAGTCATACGGGCGGTTAGACCCTCGGGGAACGAGAAAAGATTCACGCGAAATTGATGGCATCATTCTTCTGGAGCTAAGCGCTGTGAGCGAAGATTCCTATAACCTGATGTTTTTACGTTTGGTGTTGATGCACATGGTGTTTTTGTATTGTCGAGGACGATGCGCGCGCCACGTAAAACGTCAGTTGTGATAGTAACCGGTTACCAGTAGCAGCTCATGGTTTGACAGCTAAAATTCATGATTAGTAGTTCATTTTTTCAAATTTTACTTTTGCTAAGAATTTCCGGGATCTTTGATCTCGATTATTCAGATTTCCAAGGACAATACCTGAAAAGCTTAATGTAATATTGCTTATATTTATGACTGGAAGGGGGAGAGCTGGCAGGTATTAGCTTTAGAGCCACAAACAAGATTAGGATTAATAGAAATATATTTTTATTTTAGACAGCCAACAACATCTGTTATAAAAGACCCATTTGTTTGTTTAGGTATTTTTAAGATATCTATGTAAATATACTCATTTATTAATAGAAAATCGGGCATTAATAAAGGAGGCTATAGATAAATGATTTTACAGAGTTACTAAAAGAGTATAACATATGTGACATTTAAATGGAGAAATTTTCACACTGCAAAATATTTAATTACCCAAATAACAAGAACCACGTGCTCTCCTTTAGGCCCAAAATGCCAGAGCGTATACGTATTAAAAATCACATCTTATTCTTGAAACAAAATGTGCTAAAAATAGGATACTTAAAATATTTTATTTAGTGTCAGTTCTTTCCAGCTTAACTAACTGTTTTAGCGATAAATTACTTTAATCACTGATTTAAATTTGAATTTACGTGTTTTCGTGTCTGTAACTAACAATCATTACATTTTTGGTAATTAAGTCACAAAACGATGGCGATATCCGTGGATTTTAGATAATTAAGGACTTACTTAAACAATAATTATAAATAACATCCTTTCACGGGTTTGAATATTTCGAATTGTAATAATAATAATTGTATATTTCTATCAATTAAGTCTATAATTTAGTGGCCTAAATAGTGCGTTGAAACACGTCCGTCTTAATAATAAAAACCTATTTTAATTAAATCGTGAATTTTAAAAAATACGGGGTAGCCATTTGAAAACAAAGGTAATTTGGGAAAAACGCTCGGACCTGTCATTTTATTTTAGGTGGAAACATTTTTTTGCTACTTTTACCCCTAAACTGCAACCGTCTGGCAAAGTGAAACTAACCGCAAAATCTTAAATGGACAGAGGGATCAAGAAAAACCTTATTTTGAAGTTCTCTTGACCCTGATTACAACTGCCAAGTTTGAAGTCTCTGCTACTATTTCCGTTGATGTAACAGCTTGTCATTTGTTTTCTATAAATAATATTAAATTACCTGTAACAGCAAGGGAATATGATAAGGGTTAAACAATTTTTAAAATGGGATATCAATTAATATTTCTGTCAAAGGTGTGATTTACGCTTAAATTTTATGGGTTAGTACCACCCTCGATTATTATCTCATTTAGAAGGTTGTTTAATCCTTATTATATCCCCTTAGTTTAAAGTAGATTGATCTTACAGGTAATTTAATATTATTCATTAAAAAAACAATAAAAAAAAATTGACAAACTTCAAGCTTAAAAGTTACAATCAGGGCCAAGAGACACTTTAAAAAATTGTGTGTACTTACTTAGTTTTTGTAGAAACAATACTAAAACAGAATATAATAATTTTCAATAATTTCTATTTAATTTATTTGCATACTGTCAAATCTTAAAACTAGTGACACATGAACTAAAAGAAATTATGACAAAACCAAAGGTAACTTGACCGTTTGGCTCAGTTGATGTCGCGTTTACTGTTACATTGCATAAATTGATATTTAACATAATTGTAGTAGGCATTAAAAAAACACCAATTCAAAGTGTGAAAAAAGCTTGGAAGTGTTAAAAGGTTACTTATTTTAACACTTTATGTAGTGTACTAGAATGAAGTGCTTTAGCTTCATGTTAACGATCAAAAAACAGCATTTTTTTAACGATCGTGGAAAAATAAATTTTAAAATACAAAATAAGTTAAATTTGTATCATTTTTACATAGGTACTGGGTTAGTAAAAAGTACTGCAACTTTTAAATATCTTAAAAACCGCTAAAGCTAAATTTACCAAACTTGGTATCTAAGGTGTTTCGGACATGTGGAATTAAATAGTATATACCTAGGCACTGTTGCCAGATTTCCCAATTTTGCACTATTCGTTTTTTTTTCAGTTTTTTAATGAAATGCCCCATTTATTTTTATTGCATTAAATTGGACGGATCAAATTTAAAGTTTCTAAAGTTTCACAATTGTGTCTCTATTGGTTGTAAAGATATGATACATTACACTTTCAGCAAAGAGTAATTTAGGGCCCAAATATCTTTAAAACCGCTGAAGTTATGTTTACAAAATTTGGTATTTGGGGTTTTTTTGGCATTTCTAATTGATCAGTAATATCAGCATTGTTGCTAAATTTGATTAGAATTGCGGTGTTGTCATATCTCGGTAACTGGTAAAGATTAAATATTTAAAATTTGGAATCTTAGTTAAGTTGGCACGCCCCTTTTATTGCAATTTAACTAAATAGGGCATTGCATTTAAATTTTCATAAATATTACATGTAGCTCAAAACTGGAAAATCTGGCAACAATAACAGTTTCATTTTTAATTTTACTTGCCCAGAAACCCTTAAATAACAAAATTTGTAAACGCAGCTTAAATGATTTTATAGATATTTGAGCGTATCAGAATTTTTCACCTAAAATGTGGTGTTGTCATATCTTCCTAAGTAGAAATAAAATTTTCAAAATTTGTGGACTCATTAAATTTAGCCTGCGTAATTTATTGCAATAAAAATAAATGGTACATTCCATTTAACAAAATAAAAAAGATACATGTAGCACAAAACAGGGAAATCTGGCAACGGTGCCGATATTACTCATTAAATTTTTCATGCCCGATTCCTTCCAGATGATAGCAAATTTGTTAAATGTAGCTTTTGCAGTTTTAAACATATTTAAAAGTTGCAGTACTTTTAACTGACCCAGTATATCATCATTTAATCACTCTGTAGTCAGATAAGATCGCACAAGTACAAAAAGTTAATCAAAACAAATCTTATGTAACCCACGGTTAACCTCGAATAATACCCAAGAATACTTTATACCCGAGACCTGATTTTAGTTCATTACCATAAAATTACCTAATAGAGCATACAATTTCGTAAGTAAAAACGAATCGTCGTCTATCTGGTTGGCATTTATTATTGTCTGGTAGATTGTCTGAAGAATTTGTCATGGGTTTTATTTCGGAATTACACGGTCCGATAACAAAGAATTAAAAGTTTTATAGCTGCAGCAAGTCGAAAGATTCACTGGCAATACGTGAAAAAGAGACGGTCTAACGTGTGTAGAATGCCAACAGGTAGAGATTACAAAAATAATTTCAGCATGCAAAATAATTGGCTAATAGCTTAGACTTTAATTTTCTACATCTAAATATTTATAATTGTAGCCCTCTGATAAATTTTAATTGAATTGAATATCCCGCGGCGTATTCTTGATATAAAAATTTGCGAAAGATTTTGTGAATAGCTCAAGTCCAAGTAACAAATGCTAAGAAATTCCATTGGTTTTAAGCAAATATACTAGCTCAGTTATGATGTGATTTTTTTTTCTTCTTCGACATCTAAGTCGTAGTCGTACTTTAGTACACAGTGGATTGATTTTAGCAATTTAATTTAATAACTGAATTATTCTAAGCAATTGTATTCCATTATTTTCAAATTGGAACTCCAATAATGACCCAGCGTGGCAAGGCTTCTTGTTTACATTTATTTTCTATTCTATTTAGCTGCCCAGAGGCAGTATGGCGTTGGCTGCTTCGCCAGAACAGACTTTGCTCCTTCTTAAAGCTTAGCAGGAAGGCGAGCGACCCTTCGCCACTGGTTACACTTTGGATGATACAGTTAAGATGGGGAGCTATCCATATTCGATGGCGACCTTAAAATGTCCGTCTCAAGGCCCCCGATTAATTCCAATGATCTTTAATTGATGAAATGCACATCTAGATAGTGCAAAACTGCAGACCAAATATCCAGTTATAACCGGTTCACTGTCAGCCTCCTTCCCCCTCACGCGAGCATGTGCTCTTAGTCGCCATAGACAAACGTAACCACGTGCGATGAGGAAAAAAGTTTTTAGAAATCATTCTGGACTTCGGCAAACACTTTCACGGCACTACTAGATGACAATGTGAGTCTTTCCACGATCCCCGAGGGATAAAACGACCGTACAGCTCCTCCAACCGCCACTACCCGGGAGAACTATGTAGTCCTCTACAGCACGTCCTCTCTACTCGAAAGTCGACGAAAGAATCTACATTTATGTTTTATTGCATTTACACCAATAGACGTACAGAATTCGCGATACGTCGCGTTAATCACTGTTTACACTTTTCGCATATGGTTCTTAAGGTACGTTTACATCTGACATTTATTGCACGATATTTATGTCAGATAGAAATTCTGGATAGTGTAAACAATGAAAAATGTATATCAGACATACACTACTCAAAAGAATTATCGCATATGCTCGATTTCTTCCATAAGCTTCAATACAAAAATGCTTTCATTAAAATGGCCATATCTCTTTTAATAATTAAGTTATCAAGACAATTAAAAAAAGAACATGTTAAGAAAACGTGAAGCTATAACTTTATATTAACCGTTGTTATTTACTGTTAGCAATACATCCTACGGGGTAATAATTTTTTTGAAAAAATTGATAATTTTTAATCGCCCTATACAATGTGCTGTTAAAAGGGAGAAATCTCATTTGTGAATAATTTATACCCTTACCTATTTCTGACATTTTATAATCACAAATTTGACTACTCCCTTTCAACAGCACATTATACAAGGCGATTAAAAATTAATCGAGCATATGCGATAATTCTTTTGAGTAGTGTACATTTTGGAGTTTACATTAACCAGAATTTGTCTGACATAAATATCATGCAATAAATGGCAGATGCACAGAGGAGTTACCATTAGATAAAGTATGAATATTTATTCTCCACATCCAAATTCCTCGAAAAATTCATAAATAAAACCCTTTGATAAATTTTGATAATCAAAAATTTTGCGCACGAATGTTATGAGCTATTGAATATCCCGCGGCGCTTTCTTGGTGTAAAAATTTGCATAAGAATTCGCGTATAGCTTAGATTTTAATTTTCTAGTTCTAAATATTTATATATGAATACATCTGACAAATTTTGATAATTAAACCATTTTGAGCTTCCTCGGTGTAAAAATTTGCAATATCGGCTTCAATTTTAATTTCTTACTATTAAACATTTCTAAATAAATCCTTCTGATAAATTTTGAGAGTTAAAAAACTTTGCGCAAAAAAATTGCTTCGGGTAAAAATTTGCAAAAGAATTTGCGAATGGCTTGGATTTTATTTTTCTACTATTAAATATTTCTAAAAAGCCCTCCAATAAATTTTGATAGTCAAAAATTTTGCGCAGTAGCAGTTATGAATAATTAAATATCCCACGGCGCTTTTTCGGTGTAAAAATTGGCAAAAAAAAATTACAAACGGCTAAAGTATCAATGTTTAATCTATACATAAATAATAACCTCAGGGAACATTTTAAAGTCTAAAATTTTGTAATTGTTGTTATGGGATCTCAAAGCCCTAGCACGTACTTTCTCGGTTTATCTCGTATCAACCATTTTGCAAATTGCTTAGATCTCTTCTATTTTTTTTTTTTTTTGGAAGACTGATGTTTATTATACAAAAAAAAAGCAGTTTCAAAAGAATTCAACGCTTTAATACCTAGTTTACGGACGTCGAAAAAAATTAAGGGCCCCCTACACCCCTACTTTTTTCGTCCCTGGACCACCTCTTAATTTCCTAATTTTAGTCGCAACCTCCTAAATATTTTCGTCACCTCCAAATTTTAGTCGCTACCTCCTAATTTTAGTCACCACCTCCTAGTTTTAGTGGCCACCTTCTAATATTAGCCGCCACCACCTATTTTTAGCTGCTACCCCCTTATTTAAGTCGCTACCTCCTAATTTTTAGTCGCCACCTCCTGGCGGTATCCAGAAAGGGAACTGATTCTCCTAACCTAACATTATAATATTGTTTTTATTTCCGTGTGCTAGTCGATTTTTATGTGACATAATTAATATTTATTTGAAAAAAAAACCATGGGTAATGAATAAGGAGACTGCAAATAAATAATAAAATAGGATATAATAAAAGAGACAGAAAGTTTATTTGAGAGTTTAAATTTTGTGACAGATCGTAGAAATCAAGTTCAGCTTGACGTCCTATTCACGCGATCCGTTAACCGGGCTCGGTGACAATGCGCAAAAGCAACCTGGCACCGAGTTGGTTCGAATTTTAATTGAACTAGGGCAGAGCGAAATTAGAATTTCGCTCTAAGTGTTTGTTTCATAAATTTACTATTAATGGCAAATATCGAGAAAACGGTTGCTCATCAGAGCGATTCTTACAAGGTATACATACCTTCTTTGTGGAAAAAGCATTAGGAGACTTCAATATTTTACTCGAATGGTACATACAGGGAAGCACAAAGAAGTTGCGACACTTTAGGGAAATTAATTAAAGCAGTGAAGATAGCTTTCTTTTGTTAACACCTAAAAGATAACATCAGATATGAATAGCTCATGTCAAAAAACCCTTATATACCGAGTTTTATTACAGTATTCAAAACGTTATGAATAATATCAAAAAATTTAAAAATATTTTTTGAAAATTGACCCCCTGTATCTTACTTTATACTTTGATACAAATTAGTCGTCTGCTTGCTTTTGTAACTGATTATTTTGTAACAAAGAAAGTAAGAACAATAAAGCTGAGCTTCCATTACCAAAAGAAAAATGCAAAATCACGATATAAAATGTCATGACTTTAACCCACCTTTAAAATAAGGAACAATATCGTGAGTCTAATTAAGGAGAAAGACTTTACGTACTTACCCGCTAACAAATTATTGTCAAAAAGAATGGATGCTATTTTCTGATACGAAAATATATCGACACATGTATGATTTTTGTATACTTATATTTTTAAAAGGATTTATATTATTTATACCTATATTTTTAAAACGATTTTTTAACGTACTTGTGACCAAATACAAGAAAAAACATTTTTATATTCTGCCAGCAACTCTAAGCAAAAACAGATAAAATTTAGAAAGGGGTGAATACAAAAATGGGCTAATCGATAACGTGTTATTACGCTCAGCTGCTACATGTCGATTAAATTTCAATTTTTTGCCAATATGTAACCTTAAGCATCTGTTTACTTTGCTAATCTTAATCACACCGGATTCTATGTACAGGGTGTTTTTTTGGTTGGTATTATAGGGTACAGGCTAAACTGTAAGAGATGCAAAAAACTAAGATACGTGTCCCTTTATCTGTTTTAGTGTTTAGTTTAATAGCGCAATCAGATCCACGCTAACTTGATTGGTTTAGAAGATACAGGGTGATTCTCAAAAATTCGTCGATTTTTACTATGTCTTATTACTGGGGCACTTATGGACTGGCACAACCTTCAAAAATACAGAAGTTTTATAACTTTTTACGTAGAATTCAGTGGCGTACATAAAATAAATATATATGTTTTAGTTTTTAAGATAACACCAACTTTCCTTTTTTTTTTAATGGGACACCCTGTATCTGAGTATATTTAAACATTGCATTTTTTGTTGCGGTTACAACAATATATGACTAGTTCTCAGAAATTTGCGAAAATCGTGTGTATGCTCAGTTTTATATACTATTAATGGTGTATCGTAGACTTAGTATTTTTTAATGAAAACCATACTAGGAGATTTGCTTGAGCCACACTTCATTTAAGCTTCTCAATCTCACAATAATAAATGAGAGGTAACCGAATATTCTAAATATCATTCATCGTCCCAAACTTAATATTTAATAATCTTATAATATTAACCTATTGTGTTCTATAAATTTGGCTCAGTACTTATATTAAAAATAGTGCATTTAATAGTTTATACCCTTTTCATTAGGTACCGAGTAAGAAATTATTGAAAAATTTAATTTTTATCTGTGTCCCAAAAAAATAATCATTCCCTCATTTTTAAACTAAAATCAGCATTATACTTTTAAATCGGATCGTAAATTTCCGCGCTTATAATTTTTTTGCAGTTGGTAGCATTGCTAATAAAGCCATACTATCATTAATGCAAGGCGCGAAGAGATGTGTTGTTGTCAAGAGGTTTCTAATTAAATATTTAAATGTTACATTTTTATGTCTCATTTCCTCACATCATTTAAATAAGAAGTATTTATTTTATTTATAATAAACACTGTGATTTTTACATGTTTTGAGGAGTGAAAATCTTGCCTCCAATTGGAAATTGATTTGAGGTTATGCTCGGTTAGTTTTGTTTCTATCATTCCATCACAATCATTCCCTCACTATTCTAATAATGAGGGAATGAGAATTTATGAGGGAGTGATTAAATCAAACATGACCTTACAAAAACTAGTCATGCCTAGTCTCAAATTATATTCTGATTGATGATACATTCATTTTAGTAAATCTTATTTATAATGATAACTTTAGTTTTATTATTTTCAAAACTAAATTTCTACATTTTCTTAATTGATTTTTTTATCGCCAATTTATTTTAATTTAAATTGCGAAAAGCGAGGGACCATATAGTAAGCTGAGGTAAGTTAGTTGTGTACTAGAAATTTTACACATAATATTGCAAATTATGTATTTATTATAATGCGGAGTCATTTTCGCAAATTCGTGAGAACTAAGTACTCATGTAACGCTTAATATATTGCATTGTTCTACAAAGCGGAAACTAACAAAAAATAGTTGAGCATAGAGGTAAGTTGGGCAATCAAAATATCTCAAAAACTATCGACCGCACGCGAAAGCATTAAATAGCGCAAAGAAGGGGTTGCGCGAGGGGAACTGATTGTGCAACCACTAGTGGTGACGCGGCGATCGAGAAAAGTATCCGTGCGCATTGTTTATTTTGTGATTAAAAGTAAAATAATTGCAAGCCGGAAAATTTTATCTGTAATAGTTAAATGTATTCCGTTCTCAATCAGGTAAGTGTTAATCTTAAGTAAATTTATTGCAGTTTTAATATGTATAAAGATTTTGAATACAATTCTAACCGGTTTTTAATAAATTCACTTTTTCTTTAAAATTTCAGGTTGGGGTTAGTTGAGCTACAGTTGCCCAACTAACCCCACGGTTTTAAGTATATAATTTGTTTTTATTTATTTTTTGGATACGGACTTATAACAGTAAAACACTAAAGTCTCAAGATTTAAAAGAGGCTGCAACCCGAACTTTATACAAGCAACAAAGAAAACGAGCTGACCTATCTAACTTATAAATTTTCTCTGGAAATAGTTCGACCATACCCAAAGGCTGGTCCAAGAAAAGCTGCAATTTTAACAGATACAGAAGGCATTACAAGAGAAGCAAAATAAAACTGCTTAAAAAGTTTAAAAAACGAAGATGAATTGATAGATATTAAATCCAATAGTTAAGCTAAGCTAGGTACGTTGCTGTTTTATTATTAAGATTTGTTGTTTTATCACTATAAGATTATAAATATAAAAAGCAAATTGTCAAAATGTATTTTTATTGTAAACGTATCTAACATTCAAGCCATGATTTGACTATACTTTCTAAGTGCTCCACTTGCCCCATACCCTGCTCAACTTACCCCACCTATGGGGTACGTTGGGCATACTGGACTATCTACATTAAAATAGATGTAGCTCCTAAATTCGACTTATTAGAAAGAAACTACTATGGACACTATTAATAAGGAATAAATTGCTAATCCATCAGTATGCGTTATAAGCCATTAAGACTTATTTTGAGGAGCTATAACCGATCAAGTGAAAAATTGCTCAACTAGCCCCGCCCTCATATATTATTGGGAACTTTTGTTCATAAAAATAACATAAGAAAGTTTCGTACCATATAAGAATGAAGACGTACGTTTAAGTAAACCCTGCACAGTGCCTGTTCTACTTCAACTATCACCAATTACACAAATTAGCCAGTAATATTAAATCGGATCTGATAATTTCTTAATATCCCAATAGATTAACAGTTACTAACACAAGATGGCTTCCAGATTAAATAACTAGTACGACCGGTCGACATACTACTTCTGTAATTTATATAGTTATTTTCAAGTAGGTACCTTATTAACAGATAACATGTTACATGTTGAAATTGACATAAGTGTATAATCGATTATCACATAAAAACTATGTCCGTATACGGTATATAATTACGTGTATCTGATAATTTAATGCAGTAAAAATAAAACGGTAATTTACAAACTGTTTTCATAAAATAAAAAAAAAAAAGGTTACACATTTTTAATGTAAATTATCCTATATTCAAACGTGTGGCCCCAAAAGACAGGATTTTAAAAATAAATCAGGTAGAGGGCGAGCAAAAATTACGCATTAATTTTTTGAATCCACCTTCCCCTCTGGTGAGATTTTGTGAAATTTGCTTTACTATCCCCATCCTCCAATTTCACGTAAGATTTTTAAAAGTTACCTTGTAGTACTTATAAGTGCGTTGCATTGCAATACAATACAGAGAAGGCGTGATCCTACGATGGGCATATATGTGAAAAGAAAGTACAATTTCTCAAACCAAAATTGATTTTGTGCTCGCCTAAACAATTTTGGAGAGCAAAAAAGCGAATTACAAAAGCGAATATTTGGCCAGAAAATTCGCGTTTTCTTTTCATTTAAAATATGTTAAAAAGGGACTAAAAGCGATAATTTAGTTTATTATTTTTATGTAATAATACCTTTAACTTTACCTTAACCCTTAACAAACGAAAAATCACACAAATCTTATTAAAATATAAAAAGAGGTGTCTGCCAATAATTCTTATTTTTTCCGTCTACCTAAACACTCCAGTTATGTCTATAAATGTTAAAGCGATTGCCTAGTGGAAAAAAATGCATGAAAAGCGTACCTACCGATGTCTATAGATATCGTACTCCGCCATAACCGCTACAAAGTACTTATCTGTGGTTGCAATGTCCGTTTTATCTAGACATCTCTTTTTAAAGGCAGATGAAACAGTAACGCAACTGCTAAACAGAATTAAAGAAAAGTCTTTTAAAATTATGTTTCGCCAGTGTTTATTTGAACCTTTCATTTATTTTACTTCTACAAATTTTTGCGTAAAAATCGTAATTAACTCTTTCCCTCCCTTTTTTTTTGAATTATTACATATTTAAGTATTTTAAGTAAATAGAGCCGATGTTTTTGATATTAAAAGTTTCAAATTTTTATCATACTGGCTGTTACAAATTCGAGGGTCGCCATTAGGATCTCGGAAATGGCACGAGATACAGGTTTGCTTAAATCTGGGAAAATTTGCGCATTTTTATACTTAACAATATCCCATTTTAACCTCGGTTTTAAGTATCCGGAAAGAACCCGACATTTTAAAAACGGTTTTTTACTTATTTTCTCAGTTTGTTCAAACAGATATGTTAAAACAAATATGACATCATTATAGCTGCTTTTTCCGTTCTAATAATTTATGTCATTATACATTTAAGATCCGACGTTTCGTTTGAGCCACCATTATGATTTTTTAATAGGCAGAATATTTGGTTTTAAACTCGTATTTTAATTAAATTTCGAACGAAATATCACATTTTACATTTATGTGACGTTTCGAACCAAAAAAAAACATCCTTCAATATTTCGCCATTAAAAAATAAGATTTTATCCCAAACGTTTGGGGAAGTTTCCGTTTGCAGGTAGGTGTCCTTTCCTTAAAAAAATTATTTTTAATGGATCCCTAATTGTCATGGTCAAAAAATTTTAAGGAGGGAGATACCTGTAAATGCTTAAATTTTCATTCATTTTTATGTTTTTTTTTAATGAAGGAAAAATTATATATTTTCAAAAATTGATATGTAGTTGACTAAAATATAAAAATATTAT
The DNA here is from genome assembly GCA_014170235.1 of Listronotus bonariensis. Lineage (NCBI taxonomy): Eukaryota > Metazoa > Arthropoda > Insecta > Coleoptera > Curculionidae > Listronotus > Listronotus bonariensis. Next base: position 76,666 of record JACEGR010001813.1, on the reverse strand, counting down.
AAGTTTATTATTTCATTTTAATTATTCAAAAAGGCGGCTGTACGCTAACTTCTTTTAGGAAGGTCGGACAAAGACTTCTTAGTCGGCAGGCACTCTAGCATCGGTTCTAGAGATTTACAACTAAAAAACTTTTTTTTGTGTTTAATAATGTCATAATTTGTCGGTTACCATAAAAAAATTCCCGGAATACAAGGCTTGAAAAAAATAAAATGACTCTTTGGCTCAATTTCTCCATCGTTTTTGTTTTTTAATATATATATATAAGTATATATTTTCTTTAATTTTCGGAATTTTGTATGTTCACGTAGAAAGTACTATAGTTAAAAAGATGTGTGCAAAATTTCAGAAAGATAGGTCGATAACTTTTTGAGTTATCGTATCCGCCAGTTTCAAAAAAATAGTTTTGAGAAAAACGCGTTTAAAGTTTTAAATATAGGTAAATAAAAATTCATTGATTTTGGGGACTTACCGACTCTGCAATAAAAGAAATACTGGAAATTAAGTTCTAAAATATTAGTGACGTGTTCTTAAAAGACTATACTAACATATTTAAAAAAAAATGAAATTTTACAGGTATCTCCCCCTTAATCTTGATTTTAATAAACGCTGCTTCAATATAACACTATTTCATAGACTTTTTTACATATTTTTTTCTTTTTCTTGTGTAAATAAGTCGAGAAACAAATTGTAAAGTACAAATTTAAAAATAAAGTAATATTCCAAAATTTTTAGTGTCTTTGGTGCATTATTAAGAACTTTTACATTAAGCTTTTATGAAAAATATAACTGCTAAGTTATGTAGGTATTTTAAAGAAATATTAATGCTATTGGCATATGTACTTCTAGATTGCTAAATGCGTAAAATTCCAGATTACTTAACAAATATCATAATAACAGTTTAAATATAACCAGGTAAAATTTATGTCAATAACAGTAAGAGGATAATTCCGCTAGATTATTTCAAAGATTACAGTAATTTAAATCTAGGTATGGATGTCTAAGTTTAAAAGTAAAACGTGATTAAATATGAGATTAATCTTGATAAATTACTAATGCAATAAAATTTCAAAAAATTAGGGATTCGCCGTAAATTAAAAATACTGAACTAAAATCGAAGAAAATAGCTACCTATACAGGGTGACCGCTAATTAATGGTACGAAGAGAAACCACAATAATGGGATTTAACCAAACATACCAATGGGTATCAAAGCGAAGGGTATACCACTGACGAAAATGTGTGTACCACAATTTCACCACAATTTCGCAAAATCCCATCAAAATTCTAAAGAATTTCATCACAATTCCGTGGCACTTCCAAAATTAGGATTACAATTACATTATAATTACACACAATCCCACAACAATTCCACACAATTCCACAACAATTCCACAAAAATTACAACAAAATTCCATCACAATTCCACTTTACTTTCCACATATTTTTACATACCAATTCCATCTGCTTGTACAGGATGGCGTTTTTACGTTGACCTTGGAGAGTATAGAAAAAACTAAAAGAGACAGAACAAATCTTTATTATGTTTTGAGGCGAGCTTCGTGTAGAGGTTATAACGTACCAGCCGGGTTCAAATCCCGACACCCTACATCGACATTTAAAATCGCTCGTCACCTCACAGTTGGCAATGGCAAACCACTGTGTAGTATTCTGCCAAACCCTAGGTAGTAGTTATTTAAAAATAACGTCCGTGGTGGCCGAAGGGGTGGCACTACCGCGTTGCGTTGTCTAAAAGGTGCTGTGAAATGCAAAACTGCATGTTTCAGTGCTTGGACAACGTTGACAGAACAGGGAAAAGATGGGTTAAACCTCGAGTTAAACATCTAATAACCCGACACCTACGGTACACTGTTCACTATATACTGTACATGTGGTACTTAGGCATAAAGCCTTCGTGGGATGTCACAAAGAAAAAAAAGATAAAAAAAATGCGCAATCTCGATTTTAAAGTTTTGAAACAGATTCAATGGTGAAAGTAAATCATGGCTAAATTGACTCGTTTTGCAGATACAGAGAGTTTTTCAAATTTTGTCAATTTGGACAGGCACTTGTAACTCGCTAGATAATAAAGATAGAAAATACATGTAAATAGAAAAGCTTTAGGGATTTTTAAGTAGAATTCAGTGGCGTACACTTTATTTTTCTCCATTGACTTTTATTTTAAAGTTAGAACATAAAGTTGTTTATTTTAATGGAACACACTATATATTTTCCCACCAATAAAAAGGTCTCCTTAAAAGCCGTAAAAATAACACATAATATGATACATTTAATTTGTCACAGTTTCGGAAATATAGTCATCTTCAGGAGTTCGATAAAAAATAGCCATTTCTAAATAAAACAGCCTGTATATTTTATTATCATTAAAAAGATATTTTTAAGACCTTTAAGAATTTACCACATGAAATGATTATACCCAACAGTTTTGGAAATATGGGCTTTCAAATCCTTAATACGTACAGTTCAGTCTAACTATTTTTTAGATTTAAATAGTCATATTTCCAAAACAAAAAAAAGGGCCATATATCAAATGTGGTATTTTGTTAAACTTCTTTGAAATATCTTTGCAACGGTAATATAAAATACACAGGTGTTCTATTTTAAAAAACCCAACTTTGTGTTATAACTTTAAAATAACAGTCAATAGTAATATGGGTATGAACCCTGAACTCTACGTAAAAACACCTAAAAATTTTTACTATTTGCATCTTTTTTCCATCTCTAATATCAAGCGAGTTACAAGTGCTTGACCAAATTGTCAAACTTTAAAAACACTCTGTATCTCTAATACGAATCAAGTTAGCCATGATTGACTTTCACCATTAAATTAGATTTAAAAATTAAAATCGAGATTGTGCAATCAGATTTGTTTTATCTCTTTTAGTTTTCGCTATACCCTGCAAGGTCAACGAAAAGGCGCCACCTTGTACACAATTCCTCAGTGGTTTACCCCTCGTAAAATTATGGATAACTTAATTTACGCAACTTTGTTTACATTACATTATCTTTTTCCCTACATTAGTATGATTTTTGAAACTAAATATGGGATCTATAATTTGGGCACATTATATTGGTAATAAATACTTACCTAGTAAAGATGGGTCCAAATTTAATTCATTCTGAAAGCGATGCCGCCAAGTACACAAAAAATGATAAAGTAACGAAACCCTTTTGTGAACAATGATTTATTGCAGCAAAAATATTTAACCCGACGACTTTCTAGTACCACGCCACGTGCCTACCGGTTTTATAGTAGGCAGAGGCGAAATAAGAGAATGTTTTGTAAGTAGGTGATACGTGTTTTAGCATTGTATTTTTATTATTTATCTAAAAATATGTAATCAGGCTCTGTCCGAGGCTATGTGCATTCTAAAAGGTTTGTTTACTTTATCATTTTTTGTGTACTTGGCGGCATCGCTTTCAGAATGAATTAAATATGGGCCCATCTATAAGTAACTACGGTCACTGACTTTTTAAACCAGTGTAATCCATTTTTTGAACATGTACTTTTCTCAATTTAGTGCCCAAAGTATATCTGTCAGCTCCTAAATTATTTTTATTATTCGAAGTTATGGTAAAGATTGCAAAATAGGTTTTAATATATCTTTAATTATATGCATTTAAAATTTTGTACCCAATCATAGGCGTAATGCGACAACATTTTCTTAGTGATCTACTTATAATAGGACAGCGGTAACAAATGTACCTTATCAATAACATGAGATAAATCTGCATATAATGGAGCATTTATCTCCATTCAGAAATAGACCTAGCGCAACATAGACATCCAAGCATTATTAACATATGTCTTAATAATAGATTTACTGGCTGTGATTTATGATATTTTAAGACCGATGTAAACATCCTAGAAAATACGTACTGATGAAAAACAAACGGTACAAACAAGATTGGCAGGTAAATTATCGATTACCATATAAACAGGATGTAAACAGGAGTTGATCAAAATATTTTGATTTAATTTTAATAACATACAACCAATTAAGACAGGGCTTCCGTAATAGCAAAGTAAACGAAAGGCGTGCTGAAGTTCGATAGATTAAAATTGGCAGATTTTATGCAAACATTATAGGGATGTTGTGATTTAGCGGGCGATGCATCGCCAGACTATCCATAGGAAATCCCATGTAAATTTTGGTACCTTCAAATATTGGCTGCCCTACTGATTTTACAATAAAATTGTATTAGACTAGGTATTTTGAAGACATTAATAAGATAAGCCGAAAGGGTAAACCACTGAGGAATTGTGATGTATAAGCAAATGAAATTATGTCGAAATATGTGGAATTACGTGGAATTGGGGAAAGTAAAGTGAAATTATGTGGAATTGTTGTGGAATTGTGGTGGAATGTGTGTAATTAGATGTAATTGTAATATTAATTTCACCTTGTTTGAAGCATTTCTTTAAAGAGAAAGCCACTTTTCTTTTAGGCATCAATTTTTTTATAAAAAAATACAAAATGTGTTTTTATTTTATAAAAAAAATTTTTGATCCGAGGTGTTAACCACTGGTAAAAAATTGTAAACCACAATTCCACTTTTTCATATATTTCCACCATAATTCCACAAAATTTAATCACATTTCCATCACAATTCCATGACACTTTTACTTAAATTTTAGAAATTGATGATATGAGGTTGCGGATCAAAGACTCTTTTTCGCCTTTTTTGTCATAAAAAAATTTGAAGAGCAACAAAAAAAAGGCTTTTACTATAATGAAATGCAAAAAACCGAGGGGTAAACTACTGACGAAAATGTGTACACCACAATTCCACACAATTCCTTCACAATTTCATGACACTTCCACTTTAATTTTAGAAAATGATATGATGTGGCGAATCAAAGCCTATCGCCTTCTTTGTAATTTTTGTCATAAAAAATTTAATGAGCAAAACAAATCTTTTACTTTGAAGAAATGAAAGAAACGACGTGAAATTAAGATTACAATTACATATAATTACACACGATTCCCCACCATTCCGTACAAACTCCAAACAATTTCATTACAATTCCACATTACTTTCCCTAATTCCGTGCAATTCCACATATTTTAACATAATTCCATCTGCTTGTAAACCACAATTCCTCAGTGGTTGTTTACCTCTCTCTTCGATCCGCCATCGCCACTTCATATCATCAATTTTCAAAATTTAAGTGAAGTGACATGAAATTGTGTGGAAATGTGATGGAATTGTGTGGAAATGTAATGGGATTTTGTGGACTTGTGGTGAAATATAAATAAAAAGTGGAACTATGGGGTACACATTTGCTTCAGTGGTTTACCCGTCCAGATAGGCTCATATACTAAATTTGGTTATTTTCTAGCCAAGCTCAAGCCAATCAAATGGTATTTACAGAAAACTATTTTTAAAATTATTAAGAATTGACAAGGTATCGAGCAAGACATTGTACTTATTACTCGTAAATTTATTACGATATGTATCAGGACAAATACCTGTGAAGATAAACAAACAAATTAAATAACTTAACCTGATTGATTTTTTTTCAAACCAAGTAACCATGAGTACTTATGTAAATCTCGCGACAAGCTTTTACTCGTTTTATATCAAATAAATTTGTTACATGATCTTACATTTTCACAGTAAAAGTTTTAAAGAAAATGTTTATTTTATGGTTTTTAGTGCATTTAAATAAAACCTTTTTTTCTATTGCTACTTTTACTATAAGTATATATATATTTTCTTTACTGATAAAAAAATAACATATTTTTAAAATATATATAATAAATAATAAAAAAATATGTCAATAAATGTACAAATGCATCGTTTACAAAAATAAATCAAAAAGTGGCTGTAAAACGTTAATAGAATTAGACTAGTAATGATTTAAAGGTTGGAAATGATCCAAAAATGTTAAACTTGACATGGTTTTGCCAGTCAATTACGGCACAGTCGACAAGGTTTCATTGTTCAAAGTTTTTGAAATTTATGTTAATCTAAATTTAAATGATAATTTTTGAATAAAGCATAAAATAACATATGAGAAAACTAAATTTTAAACCAGTCAGTAATAAGGTCTTGAATCTTAACTTAAAATTGCATACAGTAAGTAAATTAAAAGTCCTCCCCCTTTAATCTTTTGAATAGAACAAGATATCGAGATCGGGTGTAAAATTTGGGTAAAAGGGTATCACTTAAACAACTCTTTGGCATAAAAATGATTTCGGTCACGTGACTTCGTGCAAAGGGAGCAATAGCAACTGTTTTTTTACTGGAAAAGGGGTCATGTAGAACTTGTTTTAAAAGGTCCTTTGATTCTCTACTCCACGCTACTTGGTTTTAAAAACCAGTCCAGCCGTTCCAGACTTAGAACTTTAGACCTTTAAGACGCGGTGCTACATGACCCTTCTTTCATTAATAGAAAGTTGATAGTGCCCCATGACACTAGGCCACGTGACAAAAAACCTATTTTCATGCCAAAAATTATAAACAGTGTTACCCCTTTGCCCAAACTTTGTCATGAATCAGATCTTAGTCTATTCAAAGGTTCGAGGGTAGCAGCACTTTTAAAGAACCGCACCATTATGGACAAATTGGGGCTAAACTTTGAAAAGCTTTTAACTCTAGAAATAGTCGGCCGATCCCCTGGAATAAATCAGACTAACTAGACCAAGTGACCGAAACTAGTGATATGCCAAAAGTAGTTTAAGCGACGCCTTTTACCCGAGCTTTTGCCCGATCTCGATATCTTGTCTTATTCAAAATATAAAAGGGGGAGGGGACTTTTAATATCCTAACTGTATAATGCGAATTAAGATATGTTTTCTTCCTTCGACAAGGCAGGGAACATTTGTCGAAATTATAAACAAAATTTTCCAAACGAATAAATATTCATACATACATGTTCTAGGGACCTTTTGGACCCAGCAAGCATAACTTGATCCTAGGAAAATATACCTAGGCGAACACTGGGGAACAGTTTCTGTAGCCTTAAGTCTTATTGTATCTTAACCCATACTCCTTCTCATTTACACACCATTCATTCCATAACTTGGATGGTTGCTGCCCGGCCGTCCGCTGACCCCCGAACAAAACACCTTGTTGCACAGCCCGCCGGCGGTCACCCATCCAAGTTATAGCCGCGCTCCTCACTGCTTAACTCCGGTGATCGACAAGGCCGCACCCCACCGGAGCAGCCACAAGAGCGCGGCTGCAGAAGACAGTTTAATAAAAAAACAAAAAGCTTGGCTAAAATCTGTATACATATGTTGCTTTTTATTGGAATTGAGAACAGTTTACAATACTTTACTTAGGGTGCAAAAATACTATAAATTTACTATAAAAGCTATATCAGCGTTAGGTTACGGCTACGATACCAAGCGTCAGCGGCCAGCGGAAAACAGAGAATGTGAGAGCGCTGCCTTTGATCTTATGGTAGCATAAAATATTTTTTAATGTTAAATCAGGCGACATACGTAAACAAAAAAGACTTGCCACTGCCGCTTGAAACGAACAAATATTATCCGCGGAGCGATTCTAATGTATATAAACTGGTTTTAAAACGGCGTCTACCACAAAATATTGTAGCCAGTACCGGCTACCACTACAGAGATTTGATACTTTTGATTAGCCGAGGCCTAATGGTTTTCCCTTTGCAAATAGTTTACCTACTCAAAATTAAAATATTTACCCGTTTACGTAAAGCCGCGTCCAGAATGGAAACAATTCCCGGTGCAGCTCCACGCCGCATACCCCGCCACATAGCGCGGACGTGGACGGAATTCACGTCGTTTCAAGGGCTTGGCGAATGATTCGCCGGTGATTCAGAGCTTGTCTGTTCTTGGCGTAAAAGGAGCGCGCAAACAGGTTGATTACTTTGGACGGATGTTTGGCGAGTTGTTGCAAGTCTGGACGCGGCTTAAGATTTAGCAAAAAACATGTAAGATCGTTGTAGTATAATCCGAGGTATAAACTTTACTGCTGTCAGAAGTTATAACGTTCCATAAGAAATTTAGTGATTATAGTTGCTAATGGCTTTAGTTTTTGTATAAAAATTAAAATGTTTGTTAATTCCCTCGGTTAATCACGAACGTGCAAAAATAAATCTGATATGATTCACAAATAAGATCGCTAAAACAAATCACTCAAATTAAACTGTGCCAACTCTGATTTAAACGTGACTAAATATATGCTCATTTTACCCTTTATTTATTTCTGTTAATACTTCTTCTAAATGTAATGGAAAATATACACTAAATGTGTAAACGCGTCGTGTTTCAGAAATAAAACCAAAAAAGTTATGTTTGTAAAAGGACCAAAAGGTTATACCTACTTATTGATGATGATTTAAAGTTTGGATTTGATCCAAAAATGTTCAACTTGACATAGTTTTGCCAGTCAATTGCGGCACAGTCGACAAGGTTTTATTACTGAAACTTTAGACGGTCATTTTCGTTTTTAGTTTCAATTAAACTACCAGATTCTTCTATTTGTAAAAATTAAAAAAAAAAAGAAGAGAACGGAAACTAATTCAATTTCTTTTCACATAGGAAAAACGCAAGGGCTCAACTGAAATTAAACTGAGAAGGCATTTGACCGTCAAAAGGGCCTTCACTCTTTACTAGTTTTAGTATAATATTGTACGGTTAAGGCCTCGGCTATGATAACAAGCGGAAAGTATCACATCTCGGTACCAGTAGCCGGTACTGGCTACAATATTTCATGGGATGGCTCAGCGCTCTTGAAACCGGTTTATATTAAACTTTTATTGCGAGATTGCTTATTTAGCACAAAAATACTAAATATAAAGAACTACCAACCGATAAATTTTAGATTTATGTTGATCCTATTTAGTTGAAGTATTGTATAGGTCTAAGTTAATATTACCTACTTATACTAAGAAGAAAAGCTAGCAGGTTACAGTTTCATGGGTCACTGTGCTGGTCCATTTTATTCGATATCTACCTACTTGTTTTTAGGTATCAGAAGCAGATAAGCAACGTATGGTGTAGTTACCGACGAAAACCCAGTTTCCGTGGACGCTTATTTTGAAATAAAATACTTTTGTAAAAGAAGCTCAAAAATGCTCGTTATTGCAGAAAAAAATCCTAATCCTAAACCATCTTTTCCACAAATTTTTCAATATTGACAAAAATAAGTGTACTTTCCTCTTAACATAAATTTATATTTTTTAAGATATTTCATATACCTACCACTGAAAACAATTAATATCGAATGGTTAAATTTTTCTTGTAAAATTAATAATAAGTTTGCCTCTATGGTACGAACTTAAGTAGACACACTCTATATCTTGGTTTGTACCTTTAACTGGGTCAGTTATTAAGTTTTTAAGTGTTTAGGCTTTAGGCCTTTTTATTTTTTCGCTTTAGTATAATTTTTATCACTATTAATACTTTTTAAACTGATCATTTGTCTGACTTTACAGTTCAAGCAAATTTTTTAAATGCAGAGTGACGCACACAGAAATCCTCTATTGGTTCATTGTGCTTTTACCTCCAGCAAGATATTCATTAAATATATTTTACGGATGTATATAAAATATTAATGTATATAATGTTTTTGTTACATAAATAAATCCTAGATAAAGTGTTAATTTGTTTTTATTCAAAAAAACAACGTAAATAATTTAAAAAATAATTTATTAAAAACCCATAAATCTCACAAATTTTGTTTCAATAATTTATATCTATAACACAGGTCACACGTAAAATCAAACCGAATAAAACACAAAACAAATATACAGCCACAACAATCACAAAACATCAGCCATATTGAACATGTGAAAGTCAAGAGTTTTGACATTTATAACAGCCAATAGCAAGCCGGAAAACAACCTCCCATGCGCATGACGAGTAATCCCGCTGTGTTAAGTTAACCATCAAACCGGTGAAAGTTCGCAAGATATTTGGCTGATAGTATTGATTCAGACACAAAAATGTTACGTAAAAAGTGCGTACTGAAACAAAAATTCTAAATAAATCCATACTTTTAACTAAGCACGTCCTTTTACCAACGTTAAGCAAGAATAAAATAAAACTTTGACGAGCTCTTTGGTCGCTGAACACAATCACCAGTCGCTATACACGCTGAAACGCTCCGCCGAGATAATATGTGTTCGTTTCGAGCAGCAGTGGCAGGGCTTTTTTGCTCACGTATATTGCAGCCGTCTGATTTAAGAAATAAAAAGTAAAATTCAATGACGATATATTTTTATAGTAAAAATTTCAAAGAAAAAGTTTATTTTTTTAGTTTATATTTTACTTTTTAGTTATTGCTGAACAGGTTTCTCATTCTGTTTATCTTATTCAACGCATCATTGTTGCAAGTTATTTTGCCGGTTAATTTTAAACACTCTAGCTGCAATACATTAGGCATTTGCATTGACGACTCCTTTTAGTTGATACTCATTGTGGTAGAAAAGCATAAGAAACTGGGTACGCGATATTGGACTGATGTCACTTTATTTCTTCAGATCCTCTCAGCAAGCCCTTTTGTTTGATAACCATTATGTAGCAGTGCATTTAACATAACTAGTACGCCATCGTTAAAAGTATTGACTAAGAACTGACGTTCCGATATTTTTAGACTGATTTTTATTTGATACCCATTGTAAAATGCATTAAAATATCCAGTCTGCCATCTTAGGTGTTCCGCCATGTTAAATTTAGAACGACGCGACGTAACTTTAGTATTCGAGTTTCCTTTGACAATCCCTTTTATTTGATACCCATATTTTAGAAGGACATTTAAAAATTCGCTATCTTGGGTGTTTTGCCATGTTGAATTTAGGAAAATGTTACTTTCTAGAAAGCGCGCTCACACTTTCCGCTCGCCGCCGGCCCCTGACGCTTGGTATCGTAGCTGTAACCTTATGTGTCAAAATGTTTAAGTAGATATCACAATATTGTTGTCGAATTTATTGAAATTTATAAGAAAATAGTGAGAACTAAACAAATCGTGTAAAAGAACAGCGCTTCTAAAATGAAATAAAACTGGAACGGAAACTATAACTGGACTGAGAACGGATATGACCGTGTAAAATGGCAAAAAAGACACATTTTTACATTTGGTATAACAACAGCTAAAGGCGGCGAAAACTAGGTATGTAGATTTTTATATATTACTAAATTTTAAATATAATAAGTTTTAAATCTTACTTTCTGTATGGTATTTTTATAACGTATATACATACTGAGTTTTTTTCTTTCTTTTGTTATGGTATCATTCTTCTGAGGATATATTGAGTAAGCAATACCGAAACCAATACCTATGAATTAATCCCTCAACTACCTCCTTCGTTATTTACAGACAGATTTTTGAGTAATTCTGTAGATGATATCGATTTTATGTCTTCAGTCTCCACATGGGGAAAAATGTGAATTATTTAAGAACATCTCCCAGTACATCTGCGTCTAGGCTTGTATCCGTATCCTTAGCTCGTCGACAGGGTTAACCCCAGTCTAGACGACGTAAATTAATAATTGGTTCGTATCGGCATAGAGTAAGGAAATTATAAGAGTTATCATGGAATAGCCGATTTAAGGACAGGTCATGCGAAAACTCCCAATATAATTTTATTCGTTTCTCGTTGAAATACCGCCAGTTAGTCTTACGTGTCTCCCCACCGCTGATGTTACACGAGGCGAGGCTTCGACCGACGCATTTAAAGTGTAAACTGGCAAAGATGACAAGCCTGCCGCCAGGCAGCGCTGAGCCTGCCGCAAAGTGGTACGAAAAATTTTAGCATGCCATGGTTTCTCTTATCCATAGGTATGTTACTTTATGGTATCGGTAACGAGATCAGTCAAATCAAAAATTTCTATAATCGGATGATCCAATTACAAACTTATTAGATTATTTATCAATTCTAGTACTGAAATTATGACTCGTATATAGTAAATAAATTTGTATATTTTATTATGTCAACTATTTATTTAAAGATATGAGTACCATTAACTAATTACCACATTAGAGTAGGTGCGTAAAAATTAGGAATTGTTAAATTGTTTTTTTTTCGTTCTCGTTTCATTTTTACCAATTTTTTTAAGAGATAATACTATATTTCTGAAAAATGAAAAATAAAATTAAATAAATTAGGTAATAATTGTATTGGTATTTACTAAACCCTTGACGAAACCTGCTCACATTTTCGTAATTCTACTTCTCAGCAATATCTTAACAATTAAGCAGTGTTTATTTGGAATTTTAACAAAAGTAATGATTCATTTTTACCACAAAGAGATGAAATCAGTAGTTCTTAACAAAAATTAGTAATCATTACTACAAGTGGCGTAACAAGGAATTCTGGAAACAACAGAGCTAATTAAACATCCTAAATATGTTTAAAAGTCAATACAGACTACTCTAGGAGTGATTCAAATAGTCAACCAAAATAAAACCAAGGTAACCTGCCTAGTATAGATGGGCCCATATTTAATTCATTATGAAAGCAATGCCACTAAGTAAACAAAAAATGATAAAGTAAACAAACCTTTTCGAATGCACATAGCCTCGGACAGAGCCTGATTACATATTTTTAGATGAATAATAAAAATATATACATTGCTAAAACACGTATCACCTACTTACAAAACGTTCTCTTATTTCGCCTCTGCCTACTATAAAGCCGGTGGCAGGTGGCGTGGTACTAGAAACTCGTCGGGTTAAACATTTTTTGCTGCAATAAATCATTGTTCACAAAAGGGTTTCCATACTTTATCATTTTTTGTGTACTTGGCGGCATCGCTTTCAGAATGAATTAAATATGGGCCCATCTTTACTAACTCTAACCCGCGGATAATTTCTGGGTAAATCTGCTAGAAAAGCTTTCTAACGGTGATCCCAGTTGGAGAGTATAAAAAACTTTTTGGAAGAATCACATAGGTACTCCAAAAGCAGAATGTTTCTAAGCTTAAATCTTAGCTACGTAAAAAGATACGACCGGGACGACTGCCAAAGAAAAAACCAGGAATATTTCAACTAAATTCTTGCTGAACATTGATAAAAATGAATCAGCTAATTCTATATCTAGAACACTTTATCTGAAACACATGTCACTTGTGTAAAATGAGTTGTAAAGTATAATTATTTATTACATACTTAATGATCTATGACGTTTGAACTAACCCTAGAACTGTTGTCTTGTGAAGTGAAAATTGGGGTTCGACCCTTTTGTGTCGATAAATCTACCTGCATCCCAACCTGTCTGCAGAGATAATAGAGATCTTTGATATTATAAAAACGTGCGATGATACACATGTTTTTCTTGTCATTTTTATTGAGTAATAGAATAAATAGTGCCTGGGTCAGCAATGAAATGGACATCATGATAATAACCCTTTTTAAAACCCATTTAAGGAGGTTTGTTTTGACGAGTCTACTACGAATATTCATACCGCCATATATGCAAGCGGTGGTTTAACCATAAAGTAACATACCTACGGATAAGAGAAACCATGGCATGCTAAAATTTTCGTACCGCTTTTGCGGCAGGCTGCGGCAGGCTTGTCATTTTTCCAGTTTACACTTTAAATGCGTCGGTCGAAGCCTCGCCTCGTGTAACATCAGCGGTGGGGAGACACGTAAGCTTACTGAAATGACTAACTGGCGGTATTTCAACGAGAAACGAATAAAATTATATTGGGAGTGTTCGCATGACCTGTCCTTAAATCGGCTATTCCATGATAACTCTTATAATTTCCTTACTCTATGGTTTAACCCATACCCGGTCAAACGTGTCGGTGTCGGACTGGGAGAACGCGTCACGTTTTTTGTAGTACAAGTTTACCACAATGTTTTTGTTCTACATGCAATTTTGTGCCAAAATTGGAAGAGTTACAGCCATGAAACCCTAAGGCTTGAAATTGACATGTTTTGGGTATGGGACTGCGCGGGTTTCGTGAATGTAACCCAGAGTTGGATGGAATACTGAAAATCGGTATTCGAATACGAATACAGAGAAAAAAAGTATTCGAATACCAAATATTTGAATACTTGGAAGAAAAAAGTATTCGAATACTCGGTATTCCCGAACACCCGGTATCGGTATTCGAATACTGGAAAATAAAACAAGACCGAGGATAAAAAATTTTAAAGCCAAAAAAAAAGGTCCCCACCTCATTTTTCCCTACTTTTGGTTCCTTTTTCCCTACTTTTTGTTCCTTTTAGTATTCTTTTCATGACAATCTTGGATATTCGAATACTCGGAACGCCGATATTCGAATACTCAAAAAAGTATTCGAATACAGAATCCCGAATACTAACCAAAAAGTATTCTACCGAATACCAAACACACAAATGTATTCGAATACTATTCGAATACCGGCAAAATGTATTCTGAATACTATTCAGAATACTGAGTATTCGAATATGACCCAACTCTGATGTAACCATTACGATTTTGGTACAATGTTTTAAAATTGCATGTAAAACATTGTAATAAACTTGTGCGACAAAAAAACTGACGCGTTCGCCCAGTCCGACATCCGAAACATGCCAAAATTGACAGGCTGGGTTCAAGTGCAGCTGCCATAAATGGCGGTATGAATATTTATGGTAGACTTATCAAAATGAACCCCCTTAAATAGGTTTTAAAAGGGTTATCATAAAGTCCATTTCATTACTAAAGGCACTAAAATGGAAAATTTAAAGATGTATTGTTTTACTCAAGTAAAAAAACTGTTTAAATGGAGGTTTAATCATGAATCAATTGAGAAAGAAAGCCGTTAAATTACGGCAAGACCTGTAAATTAACAAACTTGCAGTTAAATTCGAAAGTCAGGTTATGAATTGTGACAATTTATAAATTATTTCTTGGATTCTACCATTTAAAATATTATATTAACTCTTGTTATTTTATTGCTTCCGTTTGGAAACCATAATTCAATATTTATATAGGTAGTCTCAGCATTTAGAGGCGAATTTATTTTGCTGACCCTAGCAGTTTTGAATGACTACAATTTTTGGCCTACTGGGAACCCAATCACGTAAAAAATCATGATGACGTCACTGTTTTACGTAGACGACGTGACGTAGTCATACATGGTCAGCAAAATGGATTCTCCCTAGGCGGTTATGGTTGAATTGGGTTATGACGTCATTTCCTGCTTATAACTTTGTTTCTAACTTTTAAGGATATTTATTACAACACTATTGACTTAATTATAATTTAGTTTTAATGAAGGTATCACTCTTAATAAACTAAACACTGAAGAGTACACATTGATGGTCTAGTTCCGTCTAGTTATATGGACTCTAAAGCTTAAAAATGTCCCATAATTCTAATTTAAAGATACCTACCTACTTAACTCGATTGGAAAATGGAGCTTGCATCTTTAGGTTTAAATATTTGACTCGCTACTTGTGTGCATAGAAAAGTTCTTGTACATAATTACATGCAACATTTGTGAACTAGACCATCGACATAGCGTATGTACTGATGTAAATACTGCCTAAATTTCTATTTAATTGATTTATTACTCAATGTAAATACAGCTCCTCCCAAACCAATATTGACATAAAAGTATAGCCCTTACTTAAAGGGTAAAATAATGATAAAGACCCTCCATTTTTTACTATTGATACGCCTATGGTTTATGTTTTCGTCGGCATAAAGATTAGTTTTTGGTGGTCAAATTTCTTACCTTTTACATCCCGCAATTTTTATCCCAAATTGTTCTTTAAAGAAACACTGCGAAAGATACACAAAATAGTCACAAAGTTTAAACTACAAATAGGCAAATATTTTTGGGGAGGGTCGTAAACCTACATAAGAAAAAGTGTCTGAAAAAGTTGCACGGCCACTAAGAAAGTCGCAACAAAAAGAGTTAAATTTATCGCCTCAAGAAAAATAATTTCCGTTTTAAACAACAGCAGTTTTTATTTATATTTTAAAGAAATCCACCGATTTTATTATCAAGACAAAGGCATAAACACGATATTCTCCGGGCTATGTCGGTAACTGCCTGTTTTCAGGCTTTCCGACAAAAACAAATGTGAACGTTCTTTCAGGACCTTTAACCCGCATTGGTAAGACAGAGACGGAAAATGATTCTGCGTATAAGAAAACATGAGCCAAAAGGAGAGCTTTAATGTATCTGGCGTCATCTTTAGCTGACTTATGAAACAACTGCAAAGTACCATTTTTGGCGGAAAGTGGGAATCTGTAATATGACAGAGTTCTATTGAAGAAGTTAATAATAATAATATTACCATGATTACCTTTAACTGGTTACTCAACCGACGCATGGATGTCGCTTAGAATAATTAAAAATGGGACGTAATAATTTTAATAGTAATTCATAATAACATCTAGAAAAAAAGGATTTTCCCGGTAAAACTTTCGTTTTAACTCAGAATAAACATTTTTTTACATTTGTCCAACGAAATCAGGATTTTGGATATTTAGGATACTATTTTTAAAAACTCCCTTTTAAATTGTCCTTGAGCAAATGACAATGTGCTGGCAAATGACAGTGACAGCCGGATTAAAGTAATAATTTTGTAATTTGTTTTTATTAGTTTTTTTTAATGAGAATGTTAATTACCAATTAGTCGGATAAAAATAAGCTTTTTTGTTAAACACACCTAATTACTAAATACCTATACTTGTCTGGCGTTTTAAAATTATACAATTTGTATGTGTTTTTAAAATAAATATTAGTGTTTTCTGTAGAATAGCTTATATTGCAGATTTGTTACATTCCTAGATTTTTCAGTGTAAGATGAGTCAAACATATCTAGAATGTTAGCCAATAATCAGGATGTATTTAACATTATTCAGGCAAAGTTTCTGGCAGCTGAGATAGTTAGAAGTGTATCCTTTTTTTGTTATTTATTAGTTATAGGTAGGTGTTTAGTTACCTACCAAAAGTACTTATAATTCAGAGCTCTTATTTAAATAGATCTATTTTTATGTTTAAAATAATGGTATTTGCTTGTTTACTAAATATCTAGACATACCACTTAATTAGGTTTCTGTGTTATAAAGTTTCCTTAACTGTGCATACAGATTCACCTAAATGTTTCCGTAGTGGATGGGCCTCTACTTAATAGTAATAGAATTTTGGCTTTAGTTGAGTACAATAAATCCTCAGCTTTATTTGCATTGATATCATCTAAAAGTGAGCCTAAAAGTTTTTCTGACTTGTCCATTGAAAGCGTTATTCCTATTGATCAAAGTTTTTCTTGTGGTAAGGCACAAATAAACAATTTCCTTTGCTTTATGTTATCTATGTACTTCTTTTGGTAATTTTCTAAAACCTGCAGCAACTCCGATTTTGAGGAATTTTGGTATACGGGGTTTTTGGGGTGCTGATCACAAATTTGAAAGATTTTTTGGCGGAAAAATTATATTCTCGAGATATCCATAATCAAAGTTGAAATTTAAAGCAATCCTATTTTCACTATATTCCTTCTTCTTTTGAACATATTTCTTGATTGAAAGCTAAAGTGGCATACAATATTTGATTTTCACCCTTTTATACCCTGTTTTTCTATCTATTTTACACCTTTCATTAATAAAATTGGGAAAGTTCCTTTTAAAAATGCGGCAACCATGTATACACGCCGCCATAGCCGACTGCAATATAAATTGATAAGTGAATGTGTTGAAAGTGAAGCTATGCAATTTAATTCAAAAATAATATAAAATTCGTAGTAAAACAGGGTTTTAAAGGGTAAAAATCAAATATAGTACACTTTAGCTTTACTTAAATCAAGAATTGTGTGCAAAAGGAACGGAGGAATATAGTGAAAATAGGATTAGTTCAAATTTAAAGTATAATGATAAATATCTCGAGAACGAAACATTTCCTCCAAAGAATTATTTCAGATTCGTGATCAGCGCCTCAAAAACACCTGTATATCAAAATTTGTCAAAATCAGAGTTGCCACAGGTTTCTAGAAAATTACCCTTCTTTGTAATTTTATCCTTGCTTGCTAACAATGATTCACAAACAATTTGGGTCATAAACAAATGTAGGCCCCTTAACTTTAGTGTCTACTTGGAAAAAACACATCACAGGTGACCTGGCATAATCAATCTCCTAACTTGCATTATTTTCAAAACTTTTAATATAAATTTAATTTGTGGCATAAAAATACACCTAATACTAAAAATCCAATTTTTGTCATCAGTATACTGCACAACCTCTAAACACTGACTTAAAAAAATAGCACAATTATAGAGTGACAAGAGTGCTAATTTATCTAAGAGCCAAAATTAAAAATTTCAAGAAATCAAAGAAGTAGTGCTGAAGATACTGCTACCTTTAACTTTGGACTTCATTAGCAATAGCTAAGGTGAAATTGGTACTGGGATCTCATCGGGATATATTGGTTCTACCCAGAGAACATAATCCGTCGAATCAATAAAGTGAAGCAAATACTTCAACTTGAACTCTGTCTCTTTTGCTGCATTAAAGCTAAATGTGTTTATCTCAAAAACTTAAGTAAAAGCATTTGCTTCTGTTTTATTCATATGAGCAATTGATGGACAATAAATTAAAATGAATATTTTGGCACATAGATCACTTAGCTCTGCCACCGTTCAATTATTGAACCAGTAGCAGATTAAATAACTTTTGTTTTTCTTGCAAAAACGTTTGAAATTACTTAGAGGAATTGCAGTCACCTGTGATATTTAAAAGTGAAGAATTTTTAAGGCTTTAGAGACTCATTTAGAGATAACTGACATCCATATAAGCTGGTAATAGGAAGGCTTTATCTAATTTTCTAATTCTTCTTTTCTAATTTTATCTATCATGGGTTGACCTAAAAATTTAAAAAAATGATGTTACACATTTAAATACAAATACAACCAAATTAGTAATAGAGCAGCTAATTTATGAACTTCATTGCTTATAACTAACCGAGTGATATTTTATGATTTAGGAAGCATCAACAATTTTATTATTTTACTAAAGTTTAAAACAAGTCATACATGTAAATGATAAGTTGAGTGATAAGTTCATTATGTAATATACTTTTACCGCAAGCTACTTAGATTTGTTAACCTAATTTTTTCAAAGAAATGTAGTTGCGTGTTTTTTACCATTAACCTGACAATTTTCTAAACAGGGTTTAAAGGATGTGGACTATTAAACATTAAAAAAGCCAATTGGAATATTTGGTAATAAAGGTAGGTAAAAAGAAAAGGGTTTATATTAACAATGAGTGTCTCTGAAAGTAATAGGGTATTTAAAATATGTTTGGGGTTTATGTTATTATTTAAATTTTTTTATGTATTTATAGAAACTGAACCAGTTGCAGGGGAGAATAATGTTTTTCTAATAATAAAATACAAGCAGAGCAAATACGAATTTAAAATTGAAATTGGAAATGAAAGTTGCAATTTTGCAGCTGAGTTAATTCGATCTAAAGAAGGTAGGTACATATATTAATGTCTAGCATTAGTGTATAAGTTGGGTATAACAGTTATATAAACTTATAAATATATGTTTACTAAAAAACTTTCAGATCAAAATTCAGTTTAAATGGAATTGATAAAATTTTAAGTTAAGATGACTAAATGTTTTATAAAAATCTATGATTCTCGAGTGAAACAGTATTTTGTGATAGTCAATGACCGTGTTTCTAAAAAATTTAAATGGTGGGTTATAAGAATTTGTGGCTGTGGCACAGATAATTGAATCCAAATTTTTGCCGGATTTAAGAGCCATAGTTTACAGGGTGTTTCCTAACTACTGTACGAAACTTAAGAGGGTGATTTCTTATGTCTTTTTATGAAAAAAGTTCCTATAAACGTGTGTCTGGACTTGCTTCATATCTGAGCTACATGGAGTTATACATTGTGTCTACTTAAGTTCGTGCCATATAGAAAACTCTTTTATTATTAATTTTACGAAAAAAGTTATTCTTTATAAAAAAATTTACTCTTTTTAAAACCCATAATGCAATCATCAGATATTAATTTTTTCCAGTGGTATATGAGGTATGTCAAAAAATGGGAATTTGCTTAAGTGGAAAGTACCCTTATTTTTCATATCGAAAATTTTTATAAGGAAAAGATGTTCCTCCATCCTCTTAAGTTCATACCATAGTTAGGAAACACCCTGTATATTCGTCCTAAAGTCATATCTTTGGTATAGTTTCGTTACTTAAACGTCTACTTGTTACAAAGTATAATGTTAATGAATAATCCAAACATGTTTTAGTATGTAATTGAGAAATAAATATATAAAATTTGTTTCAGTATCCCTAAATAGTCCACCTAATTTTACCTGGTTAGAAAAATATTTTGGAACTATGCAGTCCAACAGAAACTCAGACCCACTATCAGATCAGGTATGACATGTATTTCATCATTATTCTTAAGGTCAAAGCACACTAGACGCTCAGGTCACGGTACGCTCACACACCGATCAAATATTTTTCATGCTTTTTAAAAAAATTACCTTGAATGATATTCTAAATGGCATGTAAGATATTTGATCAGTTCTTGAGCGTACCGAAACATGAGCGGCTAGTGTGTTTTGACTTTTAGTTTTCGATTATTTCTTTTAAATTTATCCAAAAACTGTCAAATTTGAAATTTAGTGACACATCGACCAAAACAAGTAGTGGCAGAATTTAAGATAACTTGATGTTTTGGTTTAGTTAATATCGCATTTACTGTTATATGGCATAAATGTATATTAAAATTATAATAATTCTAGCAGGCATGGAAACAAGCCACTAATTTAAAGTGTGAAAAAAAGTGTTGGAGTGAAAAAAAGTTACTTTTTTAAACATTTTATGTGGTGTACTAAAATGGATTACTTTATCTTTAAGCCATGTCCTCACTTAGTAATTTGTACCAAAACTTGTTGCTGATACATATATCTAAAATTTGTTGACAGCTCCAAAACGTCCTTATTTAAATATCCAAAAAGGCAACAAGCAGCATCCCACAACACTTTATTTATTTTCTTTAAACAAATCTAATTGAATTTTAATTCCTTTGACATTCCATCTTTATAAGAGTACACGCGTCTCTGGTCTAAACAATACTGTGTCAATTTTGATGCCAAAACGTCAATGTGGACTAGTCGCAACATGTTGCCGCAACATTGTTGCGGTAACAAATGACTTGTGGCTTTTTTACAAAATGTTAAAAACATGTTAGATAATATTATTGATAATAGTGTTGTGTAGCAAGTGAGAACGCGGCTTTATGATAACAATAAAAAAACACTTCTTTTAATGGTCATAGAAAAAAATAATTTTTGCAAATATTGCACATTATTTAAGGGGGAGATAGCCATAAAATAGTAATTTTTTTTCATAATATTTTAGTATAATCCTTTTAGAACACGTCACTAAAACTTTAGAACATAATTTGCAGTATTTCTTATATTACAAAGTCGGTAAGTCACTATAATCATTGAATGTTTATGTACCTATTCAAACTTTAAACGCGTTTTCCTCAAAACTACGATTTTTCAAATTGACGGACATGATAACTCAAAAGTATAGTTATAATATTTTAATATTTGAATAAACTAAATACCAATATTTAAAAATATATAAGGACTCTCATTAAAAAAAAAATCATGAAAATCAATGTAAATTTAAGCATTTACCGGTATCTCCCCCTTGAATTTCAAAACCTATAAGAGGTATATGAATGATTAATCCAATCATTCAGCAAAAGCAAAGTTTCGGAATTTGGAGCCAGATTGTTTTTCGTTGTAAAATTTAAATTATGAATATTTTTTTTTTCATTGATAAACTAATTGGCGAGTAATCACATTGTATGATCAGTTTCTAATGTCAATTCACTTGTATAATATTTTTTTTGCGTTATTTTGACCATTTAAATTTTATGATATTACATTTACTCATAAAATTTGTAAGCTAAAATATGTCCACTTTTTACATAATAATGTAAAGATATTTAAAATGGCCTATAGATATTATCTTTACTTTATATTTTACATAGTAAGAATTAGAGAATTATTGCAAGTTGCCTTATTAGGCTCGGGTATTATTTATACTGGCTTTATTTAAATAGTGCCTGTACCCATAATTTAGAGTTATTACAAATCATTAACCTAAAACAATAGAAAAAAATTTTAGTAGTTTTTCTTTATGGTTTTGTATTTTAGGATTTTGTTTTAGTCAATTATAGAAATACATTTAAAACAGCAACGTTTTAAATATTTTTGCTTTTAAAAACTTTTCGATTTAGTTTTCAACAGCCTTTTGGTTACACAAACAGTTTTGAAGTTAAATTAAGACCAAAATAAGGCACGACGTAAAACCGGCGTAAATAAAGCCAGACACTATTCTTATAGTATCTATAGAAATCTCATAAGGTTGACCAAAAAGAAAAATTTTAAAAAGCGAATTGATAATTCCCACAACAAACAAAAAGAGAGCTGGAGAATTGTTAACCAACTCCGAGGAAAGAGTGGTAAAATGAAAAGCCAAATTACAGTTAACCCTAATGAATTTAATAAATTTTATTGTACCATTGCTGGTGAGCTTGCAGGAAAGATTGTAAATATAGGTAATCCCATAGATTATTTACGGAATGTGCAGTTGTCAGAATCATTCTATTTGACTCCCACTAATTTGGAAGAAATTAAAGATGTAATATTTGAAATAAGGAACAAAAATGCAGCGGGGTGGGACGGAGTTTCAGTGAGATTTTTTCAACATAAACCAGAACCTGCTCTCGATGCATTGGTGAGTGCTATTAATAACTCATTTGTGGATGGTACTTTTCCCCAATCACTCAAAATGTCTATTGTTACGCCTATGCCAAAGAGTGATGACATTGAAGCTCCTTCAGAATCCAGGCCTATATCTCAGACCCCCACTCTTTCCAAGGTAATTGAGAAACTAGTAAAAAAAAGAATGATATCATTTCTGAAAAGAAATTCAACTTTGAATATTTGTCAATTTGCTTTTCAACAAGACAAAAGTACAGCTGATGCTATATTCTCATTCTTGGAGAGGTTAGATAAATGAGGAAGAGGCAGCTGCGGCGGTTTTCTGCGATCTGTCAAAAGCTTTTGACTGCGTTGACCATGGAATACTGCTGCAGAAACTGGAAAGGTATGGTTTTAGGGGTGTAGCTCTGAAATGGTTTCGATCATATTTAACTGGTCAGACCCAAAAGGTCCAAATTCCGGGGTCTCAGTCTAGTGAAAGGGGGATTCAGTGTGGGGTTCCGCAGGGTTCCGTTTTGGGTCCTATATTGTTTTTATTATTTATTAATGATGTGACATCACTTAATATTAGTGGTGATTTTACATTATTTGCTGATGATACTGCGATACTGTGGCACAACAGAAACTCTGCCGATTTACACTCTCAAATTTTGTTGGATATTTCTGTAATAAAAAAATGGTGTGATGCGAACTGTCTTTCTTTTAATGTTACCAAGACGAATATATTACACTTTAAATGTTCTTTGGATGATATCAGTGTTGATAATAATATTATCTTAAATAAGTCGGATACACCATTTTTGGGCGTTACAATAGATGACAAATTATCATTTAAAAGTCATATGCTCAGACTATGTAGTAAGATAGCTAGTGGTTGTTATGCCTTGAGAGTGGCATCTCGTGAGCTGGACTCGAGTATAGTGAGAACCATGTATTTCGCGCTAGTGGAATCACATTTGAGGTATGGTGTTTCCTTTTGGGGTAATTTAAGAACTTCAGAAGCATGCACTAAGATATATGTGTAAGGCAAAAATCAGAGATTCCTGCAAACCCTTATTTATATCACATAAGATTTTAACACTTACTGGTCTTTATATTCTTGAAACTCTGTCTTATGTACAAAAAGTATGAACACACTGAAATTATAGGTAACTCTTACAACACCAGGCAAACAGGAAATTTACCATTGCCGATACCTCATTCGGCTCAAATTAAAAATTCAATATTTTATAACGCTAGAAAGATGTTTAACCATTTGCCTGGTGAAGTGAGGTTAATACGACTATATAAAAAATTGAGGAGAGCAGTTAAGTTATTGTTGCTACCAAGGGCCTACTATTCATTGACAGAATATTTTAATGATAGTTTTTAATGTTTATATGACGTTTTTAGTTCTGTGCTTGTTTGCCATTTTAATTGATATCGTTTTTAACTTTTTAAACTTTTTTATATTTTGTAATTCTATTTCTGTGATAATGTGTTATAGTATACGGTCTTATAGCTGAATGTCTGATCCTAGTTATATTGCAATTTTAGTCTTATTTATTAGTTTATATTATTTTATTCATATATTTTATATTATTTTTTAAATTGTATAGTGTTTATTTTAAATTGTTGTTTGTTTGTAAGTTTTTTTTATGAAGTTGTTTGTTTTTATTAATATTATTATTATTTTACTTAAAATGACGTACTGATTTTAAGCTTTTATATACCTACTAGAAATTAGATTTTATTGATTAAAGCTTTGTTAACAAGAATTTTTTCTTAACAACAATAAAGCGTATTTTGACTTTGACTTTGACTTTAAGGGAGTCCTTATACCACATTGCATCTGCGCAAGCTCAGATAACAAAATAAGGCCGGTATTATTAGTGCCTGGCCTTATTTCACTATGCAATAATTTTCTATTTTTGTAAAATATATTTATAATATAAGCACCTGTATGTAAAGGTTAGGACATGATTTAATTTATTATCATTTGGAAATGTTTTATTGTCTTAATAATATTTTGAATGTTATGTTTATCATATATTATTTAAAAAACTACACACCCTTAGGTATATTCGTAAATAAATAAATCAATACATTTTCTAGCTACTCAAAATTATATAATTTATCATTATCAGTATTTAACTTGTAGTAAATGTATACTTAAATGATAAAAGCACTTTAATATTTTTTTATTTCTGAAATTAGAATGCAGAATTTATTCTTTTAAAATATGTTAATATACAGTGTGTTTCTAAACAAATGCAAAATATTTTAGGTGATTTTCAACCAAAAAATAAGAAAAGAACGCCTCTTGAACATATGTCCTAAACGTCTTAGTTTTTGAACTCAAGGTGTAATTTTTTTTATATTTTGTTTTGGTTTTATGCCCACTTAGATATTTTTAAACCATTTGGGAGACGCACCCTTTGCACCAGAAGATATTTTTGGCATACAAGAAAAAACACAAGTTTTACCAGTGTCATCCATGAGGGGTTTAAGGTAAATATTTTTGAGAGAAAAATGGTACGCCACTGCATTTTTCTAGGTAAAAGTCTTTTTGTTAATCCCTGTTTAGTTTAGAATAAATTTGATCTGTTGACTTTTTTTGTTGTACGGTTTTCTCATAAATAAATAGAAACCATTTCTTGGCATGGTCAGATTCCTATTTAATTAAAGCATAAATAACGAAGGTTGATTTTTAATGTAGAATTTCCTATTAAGAGTACAAACTGACCATGCCAAAAATGGTTTCTATTGATTTACGCGAAAATCGTACATCAAACAAAAAAAAGTCAAGAAATCAAATTTGTTCTAACTTAATGGAAATTTAAAAAAATATTTTTATTTTAGAAAATACAGTTGCGTACTATTTTTTCGTTAAAAATATTTACTTTAAACCCCTCATGGACGACACTGGTATAATTTTTTTTCTTGTATCCCAAAAAATGTCTTCCGGTGCAAAGGGTGCGTTTCCCATTTTTTTATAAATATCTGAATGGGTATACTTAAAAGTTATTATAAAAAACAATATTTAAAAAAATATATACCACCCCGTAGTTCAAAAACTAAGACGTCTTAGAACATATGTTCATATAAAGTGTTTTTTCTTATTTTTTGGTAGAAAATCACCTCCTAAAATTTTTGCGTTTGTTTAGAAACACTCTGTGTACAGGGTGACATTAAAAAAACTGCTTTGTGTGATGGTCTGGTCTGGATCTCAACGCCTAATTTATGTCTTCAGATCTCATTTTGAAACACTATATTAAAAGATAGAAAAAAACATTTGGTTTACTCCTTAATTAAAAAAAACGGTATCATCTTTTATGACAATGTACAACACATGTTGTTATTGCTTTGTTTTGATGACGTGATATTCCAAATTAATGGTGTTGACAGAAAATCTGCTGCGACAGGAAATAATGGTACACCTGGTATTTAATACTTTTCTCGACCATTTAAAAATATGTGGAACCGGAATATACATACCTTATCTTGTTGCTCATAAAAATATAGTGAGTTGTGTATTATGCCTGGTAGTTTATACACAGTGAATAACAGATACGTCCACCATATAAAAGACCACAATCGCTTAGGGATTATGATAAAATGGTTTAGTTCTAAAATTGGCTAAACAAAACTAGATAGGTAGATAAGCGTTTGCTGATAGTAAAATGATTTTTTATGAAAGTATTATCTATATTTGCTTACAAAACCACTTAAAATAACGTGTCGTCATTAGGTATTAACAGAAGTTAAAATTTTCTTTTTTGTATTAATATCCATAATGTAAATCTCTGTTGTTACTTCATGCTACCATGTACTATAATATCTGTCAAAAATGACGTTTTTTCAGTCCGAATTTGTGATGATACGGGAAGGAATGGCTCAGGGTCAGACAGCGATAAACCGGGAATCGATGTTAAAATACCAACTAAAGTTGAGGGAACCTGAATTTACTCAGAAGCAAGAATTTACGTAAGTAGTGTTTTTCTATAGTTTTGCTTTATTTTGTCAACAAAAGTAAATTTATAAAATTATTAAAAAATAAATTTACCATCATCCCAAAGCAAAAATATAGATTAGTTAGCTTTAGCACGGTTAGTTAGTATGCAGTTAGCTGTTATGGTCAATAATCAGCATTATCAGTACGTAAAAAGTGTTTCATTTGATACAGTGGGCACTGGACTACTAGGCAAAATGGTAGGTATGTTTTGCAAGCAACATTGGTAAAACATGTATTTTGATTACGTTACAGTTGGTAATACATTCACATATTTATTTTAAAAACTTTAGTTTCAATGCTTAATGCACATATCTGCAAATTTGGGTATTTTAGCATATGTACCGAGTGTCAAGTTATAAATTTTCATTTTCACCTTAATTTTCTTATTTTTTATATGCCAAATAAATAAAATTATCAGTTTATTAAGTAAATTCTATAGACTTTATAACCAGTTAGTAGTCAGTAATCAGATTTTTTTTTATCTCTTAAAATATATGAAATACCACTAAAAGATTTTTTTATGAAACATCCTGTATTTTATATCGCCGTTAAAAAGATCGTTTAAAGAACTTTTTAATATATCTTTATTTGTTTTATAAATATGGCCATCCAAATTTGAAGAATAATTATAAGTTTCAATGGGGTATATCAGAATTTTTAATATATTTGCCTTTATTTGTTTTGTAAATATGGCCATCCAAATATAATTTTGAATGGGGTATATTACATTAATTCTGTAGCTATAATGGAATTTAAAAAGTTTCATGTAAAATGGGGGTATGTTTATAAAGATCTTTTTAATGGTGATTCAATATACCATTCCATTTAAACAAATCATACTTTTGTCGTACCTTGTATGTATATCTTTAGAGATAATTAAAATCTAATAATTAATTCGGAAACTGTAAAAGAAACCCAATAAACTGGTATTTTTATTTATTTTGTACGATTAAGAGTAAAAGTAAGGGGCTGTAAATTTATAACTTGATACCAGCTACATTAGCAAAAGCATTAAGCTTAGATTTTAAAGGTAAAGTCAAGAATAATTCTCTAAATACCTAATATTTATTTCTATAATTTTAATTTAGGACACGGACTCATATCTTCGGCGAAAAATAAGTTTATATAATGGCAAATTTCTGACGGTAATTTTCTAAAGTTTGGTTTGCTGTGTAAAATTTGGCATGTTACAAGGGGCGCAAAAGTTCTCACTGGATTTGCTAAGACAGTAACTTTGACTTTAAATAAAATAACATTATTCTGCTTGTTCATGATATTTATTTAGACCTTTATATTTTTTATTTAGAATTAATGCACATTTGGGCTTATTTTACAGCAGTTTCCATGATTATTCTCAAAAATGTTGGCATTAAATTATTTCCTTTTTGTCCTGGGAGATCCGTGACATTAAACGACAACACAAACATTGCCCGTCTTCTGATTAGTGTTTGAGGGTTTTCTTCGACATCTGCAGCCATAAAAGCGATTTTCACGACCCAACGGCTTCTTCGAGGCAGACCACTTTTTGTATCTGTGCTGTATTGAACCACTCTTCGATGCGAGTGTTTATCCAGTAGATGCCACACGACCAGAAAATCGATGACGAATTTTTCTCTAACCAGAACTAACCACGAAACAATTACTTTTGTTCAAAAAATTGTCACAATTATATCAGGTCCTTGTGAAGTATAGCAATTTATGCTTTAGCCTCTAATATTCTACTTGTTTCTGTTTAGTTTACAAATGTTAAAATCGCAATGGTATAGGAAATTCAAATTAAGGAGCAGCAGTGTTGGAATTCGGTCAATCAGCTGATAAAAATGGGTATGTAGATCGAAAGTGTCAAAAATATTTACCATATTTATAGAAATATACGATTTTGGGTTTGCGTCTCAGCTAGAAGCAAAAGCACTTTTGAAAACAAAGCAGTAAATTTTTAGACAAAATATTAGGCATTATTGTCTAAAAACCTAAATAATACAAAGAGTAGTTACCAGCTAATGTTCCGCGTAATCTATATATTTAAAACGCAAAGCCATAATTTTTAGACACTTCCATAGAACCTTTTGCTGTACCAATTTACATGGTCTTTTTTATGGTCCTCTGGTTACTGAGACGTCGTATCACTACTTTTTCAAATGTTTTATTTCCTTTTTTTTTCTTTAACAACAAAAATACAAAATGCAGCGTGTGTTGCCTATACTGCGGGGATTATTACGTCAAACGCAGTATCGATAGGGATGGCAACGACATAATCAACTAGAACTCAAATATCGATATTTTACTTCTCGATATATCGATATAACAATATCAAATATTTTCGATCATTGTGGTAAATGAGACAAAATTAAAAACTCTTTTTGTTTTTAACCTAAACAAGATTGAACCCCGTCGAATTCACCGGGTTTTAGACAGACTACAGTAAAAAGCACAAGCACGTGTAGTTTGATTGGTTTGAAGCGCTAAAGACGGTCATGCAAAACTGTCACATTGGGGGTCCATAGTTATTTCTGTTTAGTTTTTTTTAATTCGCTTGATTTAGGAATTAAGAAAAATAGATTTAACTGACCAGAACCAACCATGACTCTCCCAAATATAACAGTTTTGCATGACCGTCTTGGGTGGTTGAAACCAATCAAATAAAAGGTTCCTGTGCCTTTTACTGTAGTCTTAATGGGGTTTCAGGTGGTAAATGTAAATGCGCCGTATTTACCTTATGTGGCACGTTGCAAGTTGCGTGTTTAATGTACCATTGGTAGACGACCGCTTGACGTAACACACATAATTTTATAGGTTAATAATACCGCTGCTAAGGTTATTTGCCTCAACGGCTGACTTGATGCGGTTTATTACATAATTTTGTTGTTGCGTTTTTTTCTTTTCTTCTAATTATACATAATAAAAAAAATCTATCTAATTAAATGGCAACAACATTAAGCAAATATGACAAACAAATGTCATAGTGCGCTATGAAAGTTTAAAAGCGTTCGATAGAGGAGTTTAATTTAAATCACTAATAACTGTCGTATTCGACGGGATTCAATCTAGTTTTATATAAAGTTCTTGAATATTTACACTTAATCTGCAGGCATAACAAATCCTACTTTGCACCTTTTGCTGCATGGCAAAATTGTTTACGAAATCTATGATGACAACCACCAAAACACTTAGCACAAATTGTAGACTAATTCTTCATGTATTTTATATTGCATTTATTCAATAAATTATAAAAGTTATTTAAATAAACACGATATTAGCTGCCACAACTACAAAGAAACACTTGACCATCAATTGTCATGGACTCTTATACCAGTTCAAAATTATGCCGATGAGGGCTTTTTAACAATGTTGCAAGCCTAATTTGAATTATCTATAACCCACTATTTGTTAAAACAAGAGCATCTTTCTATAGGGTGAGGACTTTTGCGCCACCTGTTATTTACTAAACTGTTGTTTGAAACTTACATTTTTCATTGGATTTTTAATCGAGTTTTTTTCTTGAATTTGGTCTGGTTAAGCTTTTGTGTGTCACCCGATTATAACCAGCCTAAGACACTTTATTTGTTTCTTTTTTTTTCCAAAGGCTGAAATTTGATTAATATTGTAATCCGTTGATTTTTTATTGAGAAATAACTGAGAGGAACATGTATTGCATTAGTTAAAAAACGAGAGGTTATAGTTAGCATACTAATAACTGCAATAATATGATTTAATAATTTATTTGCCACTAACTTGGTAAAATAAAACAATGAAATGTACAAATTTATTTTAGGGTAATAAAGGCGGCGTTGCAGTCAGATTAGAACTTCACAATACCTCACTTTGTTTCGTTAATTGTCATTTGGCAGCTCATGTGGAAGAATTTGAACGGAGAAATCAAGATTACAAAGATATAAACGCAAGGATCAATTTTAGGAGGAATCCACAAGCTATAAAAGACCATGAGTAAATATATTATAGTAAACAGATTATACTTTCTTATCTATATTTTATAATATATTTTATAATAATAACAGGGTAATTTTTAACCTATAAGCATAAACTTGGGATATTATGGCTTATCACAAACAATGACTGAAAATTGGTCAGAGTTGGGTCAAATACTGAAAATCGGTATTCGAATACGAATACCGAAAAAAAGTATTCGAATACCGAATATTTAAATACTTGGAAGAAAAATAGTATTCGAATACTCAGTATTCACGAACACTCGGAATCGGTATTCGAATACTAGAAAAACAAAAGATTCGAATACTAGAAAGAAAAAGAAAAAAAACCTATGTAAAAAGAGCAAAAAGAAAATGGTCCTAACCTCATTTTTTCTACTTTTTGTTTCCTTTGGGTATTCTACTCGTGACAATTTTGGTATTCGGATACTCAAAAGAAGTATTCGAATACAGAATCCCGAATACTAAAAAACGTCTAGAGTCATCCTGTATAGTGTTTGAAGTATAAAGTGTATGTACTTTATATTTGTGCATATGGCTTGGACATTTAGACACTACCATATAGACTTAAAGTTAACATAGGGTGTACTCCATTTTAAACAAACCACTCCTTATAATTCCGTTTTTTGACAACTTATCAAAAAACACGTCGCTTTTATTTTTAGGGGGACACATTTTAATGTCAAAATTTACTAGTCTAGGGTTATTCCTACCAGCACAAACGCTAACATCAAAAACTTTAAATTGAAACGGGGGTCAAGTGACACCTTCTCCTTAAGGGATTTAAATTCTCTTTTCAGCAGACTTAAGTAGTTTTTTTAACATCGCTTTAGGAGTTAGGTGGGTTTAAGAGGTTCAAAAAGGGTATTTTTACTATTTTTTTAAATATATACAATCATATATTTTATTTAAACAATTCAGCATATCAGAGATACATATTTAAACAGTATTTTGTGAAATTTTTATTTAAAAATTTCGAAAACTCAGCCATTGGTACCTCATCTCCCTTGACGTCTCAAAAAAGCTTCTGCCGTAGATAGCATAAGTCAGTATTGGTTTACCAAAATTAAAAAACGGCTCGGATCGATTTCAAATTTTAGGAGAATATTTTAAACATATTGTACTAATTAAAGGCAAAACAAAAAAAAACATTTTGTATTTTTAAACCCACCCAACCCCTTTAGTAGTTTCCGAGAGAAATGCACCCTGATTACCTGCCGTTTCCAACCATTATACCTATTTTTCTCTTTGAAAATATCAAAATAAAGTTGAATACATCTAAATATGTATTATTTTATAACTTCAGTTGTTTACTTCCGGTGTAGCCGGAAACCCGAAACGACCCTAACTACAGAATAGCATATGGATTTGTCTTGTTCTTTATGTAGTTTTTAAAATATAATAACAAATACAGTCAAAAATTCGTGGAATTGCACAAAATTAATAAACAAGGGGTTTTCCTTGCTTTTTTTTACTGTCCATATTTTTAATACAAATGCAAACCTAATGAATTATATTTCTTAAAAATATATTTGTTTTTGTTTTTAAATTAACATTATTTTATAGGCAAATTTATTGGTTAGGCGACTTAAACTATCGGATAACAGACTTAACGAATTCCCAAGTAAAGACGTTACTTCAAAGAAACGAAATGAATAAGCTTTTAAGGGCCGACCAACTTAATCAACAACGAGATAGAGGAAATGTTCTTTTGGTAAGTAAAATTTGAAATAATTTAGCTTTAGAAGGGCATAAGTGCAATATTATGTGTGTCGCCATTATAATTTCGATGGATTAAAAATGAAACTATAGTAAAGTATGGTAAAGCTTTTTCTTTACTTTCTACTACCGTCATTCGTTCAGTTGTGGCGAGCGTGGTGCAGGGGCCAACTTGCCAGCCTCTCACCGCAGCGATCCGGGTTCGAATCTCGGAATCGGACATCGGATTTTTAATTGCTCGTCACCTTACAGTTGGCAATGGCAAGCCACTGTGTGGAATGTTGCCATTCCTAGGTAGTAGTTATTTAAAATAACGTCCATGGAGGCACTACCGCGTTTTCAAAATGATGCTGTGAAATGCAAAAACTGCATGTTTCAGTGCTTGGATAACGTTGACGGAACACGACAAAATAAAATGGGTTAAACATCCAGTAACCCGGCACTCACGTACACTGGTATTTAGGCATAAGCCTTCCTGAGATGTCATAAACATAAAAAAATGCAAGCTTTTTACTTTGATTTATTTATACAATACATTTGTTTAATATCCCCCTTTTATTTTTTGAACCAATTAATTTTAAAAAAGTAAAACTTTGGGATTTAAAGTTGATGCATAAGTACTATATTTTAGAGTGAAATTGACAAAAGAAACCACCTTTTCATTTTACTTTTTTTTTTCTAAGATGGAGCCCAGCCGCCATTTTGAAATTTTTATCTGTCAGTTTCAGTCTAAAATATAGTATTTATATATGAGTACGCTAAATGCAAAACTCGGTATTTGCTCAAAAATTCAAAAACGACTTTTTTGCGTCAATCAAAAGTACGAAGGGAACTTTATAATAACCTGCATTTAAATAAGTTCAAAACTGTTATTTTGTATAAAAATAATGTATTTTAAAATCGCCAGTAGATGCAAAACTCTGTACTTGTTATCGCTAGTCAAATGCAAAACTAGGCAGTTGCGTTCGACCAATAGTATTTCGCGTTGTAAATCAGATGACTTATTGTTGAGGAAAAGTGTTATAATAAATCGCCTTGAATATGAGCAAATAATTAAAAAGTATTTGAAAATGCTTAAGCTGGGTGAGGACTAACAAATATTTAACCGGAAGACAGAAGTTTCCCAAGTTATCAAAAAGCCCGCCCAATGGCATTTTAAATTTAACGAAAATCTGATACTAAAAATCATTTTGGACCAGATTGGGCAAATCATCAAGATTTGTTATTCCAACAATTCAGGACTCAGTAAATGCACGTCAGCAGGTAGCAGCTGAGGAAACAAAATCTTATTGATGACGGACACGACCATGAAAACTCTGGTATTCTTAAAGAAAATTCAGAACTTTGAGTTTATTTTCCTATTTATCTGTTTATGTTTTTTTCTATTGCGACTTAGGTTTGTTTACCAAATATTTTTTCGTAAAACTTATGTCTTTGTTAATTAAATGTTCAAAAGTAAAATACAAATAAACGCTTTAAAATAACAAAATGCCTTATTACCCGGTATTTGCATAGCAAAACTTGGTATAAGCGAAAAATAGATGCAAAACTCAGTATCTGAAATTTCAAATTGTTCTTTTTTCTTTTAACAACTAACTTTTGATTGTAAAAGCAAGTGGATACCATGACTATATAACTAGCTCTATCTAATGAAAAATATTTTTAAACAAATCGAACTGTATTTGCATTCTTGACAGTTTTTATCCCTGGTGTAAAATTATGTAACAAGCAAATACCGAGTTTTGCGTTTAGCGTACTCATATCAATTTCATATCCTAAAATTTAACTTTTTAAATTAATCGATTCAAAAAATAAGGGGGGTAAATTAAAGAAATGCACTGTATAGGAGTAAAAATACGCGCTCTTAATACATAAAAGCTATAAGTTTAAGGTGTAACATCCTTGCTACTGAATTGAAGATATGTTCTGTAGTTCGGCGGATTCATTTAATGAATGGTAATTAGTTGGGTACACGCCAAACATTAAATTAAAAGTACCAAAAACCCAAAAAAATTATAGCAAGTAAAAAGATAACTTAAAATCGACGTTTCGGTGGCAGTTGTCAAGAATAATTGAATAAATATGATAAAATTAAAAGTTAACTATTATTTAGGTTTTAAACTTCTCTCTAAAATTTCTCTTTGAGATTAAGAGTTTTCAGAATATCGTAAAACAGGATAGAAATTTTAAAGTTTAAAACCTAAATAATATTTAATTTTTAATTTTATTATTTTTATTCAATTTATCTGGACAACGGTGGCAGACTTGCCACCGAAACGTCGATTTTTAGTTATCTTTTTACTTGTTTTAATTTTTTTATTTTTTTTGGTACTTTTAATTTAATTTTTGTCGTGTACCCAAATAATTAACATCCACCCTTGCCACTGTATTTAACAATAAATTTATTAATTTAAGCCACAATATTTACATTAGATATTGTAAAACAAAATCAAATTTATGTATTTCCCTGCAATAAAATATGATAAATCTCCAGAATTCAGCATATCAAAGATACATATTTAAACAGTATTTTGTGAAATTTTTATTTAAAAATTTCAAAAACTTAGCCATTGGTACCACATCTCCTGTGACGTCTTAAAAAAAAGCTCCTGCCTTGAATAGCATAACTCATTATTGGTTTACCCAAAATTAAAAACCAAAAATATTTTGTTAGTATATGGATAAACCTCGTTATTGGGCGAAGGAAAAAAATTGATTTAGTTGTAGTAATAATAAAAAAACCTTGTTCAATCCCCTGATAATGTTATTTCCAAGATGTGTGCAAAATTTGAACCAACGTCGATTTTTAGTTATCTTTTTACTTGTTTTAATTTTTTTGTTTTTTTTGGTACTTTTAATTTAATTTTTGTCGTGTACCCAAATAATTAACATCCATCCTTACCACTGTATTTAACGATAAATTTATTAATTTAAACCACAATATTTACATTAGATATTGTGCAACAAAATCAAATTTAAGTATTTCCCTGCAATAAAATATGATAAATCTCCAGAAGCGGGAGCAAAATATTAATATAAATATGTGATTCATTCAACCTCATGTATATCAGTCTATTTTACTTTGCTATTGTTGGTTTCCGTTCTTGTTAGTTAATCTAGCATTCCTTTTATTTTTAAAGTGAGTTTAAAGAGCGATTTTATTCGAATCAGTTACAAGTTGCAAGTAATAGGAAGATTGCATCCTTTTGTAAGTAACTTCTGTAATAGTTGTTAGTAGTGCTTCGTCTTTCTTAAAAGTATAATTTTCAGGACATTTTTCATTCGTTCATTCATTTTTTTTTAATTTACATTTTTTTAACTATGGTGTATACAGGGTGTAAGTCAATTGATGGCTAAACATACAGGGTATGATTCCTTAGCTTATTTTAGGAAGAAAAAGTTTATATATGAATAGTGAAAATTTTACCCCAGCAGAATAAACAAATGAAAATCAAGATGTCTAGTTACCAAACGTAGGTGCATTATAAATCAGAAAATTGATATTTTATAACCTAAAATACTTTAAAATTGACATTTTTATAACCTAGAATTTTTTAAATAACATTTTTGTATATACAGGGTTTGTTTGCATGTTAAAACTAAGTATACACTATTGTAATCCGTTTGACTCTTGGGATTTGTAATATGATTTTTTTTACATATTACATAATTCTTTAATTTTTATTTGTACTCAACAGATGCAAAATTATAGTTAATAGTCTCCCTTGCTTGGTGTAACATGTTTCTTTTCTTCATAATGTCTATTATTTTATCACAAATATGATTAGACCTTTGAGGTTCTGTTTTAGTTTTAGTTGGTGCTACTTTTTGGGTCCCATTATTGTTATACATTACGTCTAAAGCTTTGGATGGACATTAGATTTTTTTAAATTATATTTTGTACCTAATCTATAAATTTTTACTGCTTCAGATTCTTCTTTTATTGCTTTTTGAGGGCTTTTTAAAGTATTTTATGACATTAATTATAATATTTTTTGCGAACATACGAAATATGCTTTATTTTGACGTAACCAAAAGTAAAATTATTTTAAATGTAACAAGCCTACGACGGCACTTTTTCTAGTATTTTTTTTGTTTCTCATCTGGCTTGGTAAAGTTGTGAAAAGAAGAAAGTTTCCGCAGGGGTAATATTTCTCACTATATGTCCCAAACCTCTTAACTTCTGAGATACAGAGTGTTAAAATCTTAAAACAAAAATATCATTTTTTTAATACCCCAACTATTATTTACCCAATTTTGTTTTAATTTGGCAATATTATTAATGAAATTTAAAGGGTAATTTATCCACTAACCAAATTACATTTAATAAGTCCAGTGGCGTCTCGAGAGGCAACTGAAGTAATACTTTTCAACAAAAAATTGGTACACCACTGACTGTGTAAATGTTTGTAAAATTTTTGTGCTATCTTTAGATTAAGCAAATAAAAATACTGTTTTTATGTCTGTTGGTTTTTTTTTCCGTGTCTTGTTTAGTTTAAGAGGAAGAGAATCACTTAATCGCATACTTTTGACCATAAAAGAAGCATTGCGGACCTTTTTTTAATAGGTCATAATTTTTAAGAAGCAATTATGTAACAAAATAATAAATACTTATTTAAATAAGGTTTATATCCAGTAGAATAGTAGACTAAGGGTACATCGTTATACTGAATCCAATTCAACACGATCGGATAGGAAACCTTAATCCAACAAAAAACTGCAATATACACTGTTTCAGATCGAGTAAGGAATTGGATTGAACGCTATAAGCCAATCCTGTTTTTCAATCGATTTGAATTAAGTTCACGTCGGATCAGAAGGTTAAATTTATACCATATTCAAGGTTTTGGAAAAGCTTTGAAAATGACAGTTTGGTAAAACAGCTGTAAGTAGAGTAAAGTCAGAAACGAAATAGTGGAAATAACATATTAAAGCTCAAATATTTGTTAAAATATTGTGATATTGTTTCTTTAGTGATTTGCGTTATTAGTTGTCTTATTTTCTCAAATATAATGAAATTTATTAAAAAAATATCAAAAAGTAAGGTAAGAACTTTATTTTTATTTGTTTTGCTCTCTTTGTCATTGTATATACTTTTCTTTGTCAAATTTAAAAGAATTTAGAACCGGATTATCTGCATCCGATAAATTCTAGAACAAAGGGCATAGTATTAGGTTCAATGCGATTAGTCCAGTCGGATTCGATTTTTACGATTTACCCTTAATCAGTTTTTACTAAAATAAGTGATTTTCTTTGTTTTTTTGAGAATTTTAACACCCTGTATCTCAAAGTTAAGACGTTTAGGACATATGTTCATATGAACTTTTCTTCCTAAAATAAGCTAAGGAATCATACCTAGTATCTTTAGCCATCAATTAAATTACACCCTGTATATGCAGTAGTTAGATGATTAAAGAAACATTTTTTTAACCTTGTTTATTATCATTACAAAAATAGTTATTAACTTTAAAATTTTGAAAATATTTTTGATTTTTATTAATCAGTAAAATTTATCTGTAAAAATAGATTAAGTTGCCTTGTTCGAAAGCTCAATCTCTATCTATCTTATTTAAGGGGTTAAATGAAATTTTGGTTGGTGTCAGAGGTTCAAAAGGGTATTTTAACTATTTTTTAAAATAGATATGTATAATAAAATATTATATTTAACCAATTCAGCATATTAAAGATACATATTTAAATAGTATTTTGAAAAAAAGTCAGCCGTTAGTACGTCATCCCCCTTGACGTCTCAAAAAAATGCTTTTGCCGTGGACAGCATAACTAATTATTGGTTCATACAAAATTAAAAAACCAAAAATATTTCGTTAGTTCATGGATAAATCTTGTTATTGGACGAAGGAAAAAAATAATAAAGAAATTTGGATTTTTGACATACTGAACGAAAAATAGTTATTTATTATACTAGGGAAAAAAGTTCTAGATTTCAGCTCGACGTTGTATTGTCTCCCGACGCAAAACGGAGGGAGTCAATGAACCAAGAGCTAATATCTAACATTTTTCCCGTGTATTATACACTATTTTTTTCTGTGACGAAAAAACGACGACTTGTTACAAAAAACATATTATTTAAATGTATTAAAGGCAGAAAATTATGAAAATTTAAAGTTTTAAACTGGTCGGCTCTTGTATTTTAAAACAACAATTAATCCTTGCTTTTCTATGGAAACCTATAAAGAAATTATTAAATATCTTTCAATGTAATTTTTTGACTTGACAAATTTAAATTTTAAAAAAAAATAAGTTATAACCAAAAGTCCTTGTTTAGTAGTTATTTTGAATAGTATAAAGTTAAAAATGTCAGATTGTACTTTGGATATAAAGGAAATGTATGTTTTGTATAATATTATATTTTAAAATAATTTTAATTAATTATTAAATATCTACCTTAAATTACGTGTATGTTTTTCCGGGAAAAAATACTCACTTTTTTTTCCACGGAAAAAAGTAATTTTATAAAAAGTCACACTTTCGTACCTGTCAATAGAGATAAAATGTCAAATTTTTTTCCTGTCATGGAAAAATACATTTTTTGGTCAAATTTTCGCCAGGTATTGGCTCGAAAAAATTAGTTGTAATAACAATTTAAAAAAATCAATGTGTGCAAAATTTGAATAAAATCGCTTCATAACTTTTAAGAAATCGTTTCCACCAACTTAAAAAATTGAGTTTTCTGATTATAAACGCGTTTAAATTTTTAAATGCTGCACTGACTTGGTTGGGCGAAACTTCTGAAGGGTCTCTTAGAATTTTAGGAGGATCAATTTAAAATTTTAGGAGGATATTCTAAACATATTGTATCTACTAAATAATAAGACAAAACTAAAAAAACACATTTTTCCAAATTTTTCAAACCCACCTAACCCCTTTATATAAAATGGAGATAAATGTACCAACAATTTTTCAGCGGTGAATTTAAATAAATTATTTTTTAAACCACGACTACATCCATAACAGAGTTTTTGAACTTGAGAATGCATTACAATCAATGTATATGTAGGTAGTACTGGAGATTGTACAATTTCGAACTAACCCCCTAATGTTATCTTCAATTCAAATTACCTTTTACTATTAATTTTCCTATTCCTGTCAGAATAAAAAAAAAATCGGTTGTCTGCAAGGTCGGTTTACTGACGATAGTTGAACGTAACAACGTCATAGCGGACCGATGCTATTTATTTTAATGATGGACGCACGAATATTCGACAATATATCACTAACATATATTTAAAATCGAAAAAATCATTACCTTTATTGTTGCTATAACCAATTGACACCACATTCACTTTTCACTGCACTTCATACTTGACAAAAACATGTAAATGTATTATTGTATAGCAGCTGTTCACGCAGACCGATCATTGAAGTAGGAGAGAAACATTTCGAACGCGGAGGTCGATTGTACCTCTGTCGCTAATTCCGCGCTCTCATTTGCACTTCAAGCCTTAAATGGAAAGCCTCAGAGCGACCTAACGCCGCAGGAGTCATGTTTTTTGGTGCGTGCAGCCGGCTCCATCGAATTATAAGACGTTGTCACGTCAAAAATAATTTCCAACGTTCAATGTGAGACAACAAAACCAAAACAATATAAAAAATGGACCATGCAAAATAACACAAAAAGATATAATATTAATTTATCTTTGACTTCCATTGTCTTTATTTGTTAACTGATACATGACGTTTCGCACGTTAAAGAAAACTTGTTTAAAATCAGCCTAAAGCTTCTTGGTATGGTATTTAGTTATGGGCATAATAAGACCCATTTTTTAAATCGAAACTTTTTGCATTGTAAACAATTTTTTAATTTTTATTTTGTCTCTAGGACTATACCGAAGGCGATATAACTTTCCAACCTACCTATAAGTTTGATTTAAACACCGATATCTACGATACGAGTGAAAAGGCGAGACCGCCCGCGTGGACTGATCGAATACTGTGGAGGGGAAGGGGTATTCACCAAGTATATTATAGGTAAGATCATTATCCATACTATGGCCTGCTATGCCTTTATTATCTTCTAGGATACTATACAGGGTGTCCCAGAATATGTGGGCAATCTCCGAGACTCATGTAGAAGGCATGAAAATATGACAAATCCCTATTATTTTTTTTAAACCCCTCGTTACAGAGATATGTGTTTTTAAAGGACGCCCCTGAAAATCGGTTTTTCTTAAATTACTTTTATAGTAATTGAAATAATTTTTGAATATTATACGTATTGTTTATGACTTTTTAAAATAGTGTCCTTGCCAAACTTTTGCATTCATTAGTTCGCCAGGGGCGGACTAATCCTTACACAATCGTGCTGATTATTTCTACACCCTCTATATTAAGAAAATAAAAATAATATTTTTAAATAGTTTAAACTCTTAGCTAAAAAAAAGGTACTACTGTTCGATATCGATAAATTAAAGCGTTTTTGACTTAAAAATATTAGGTTATTCTGTTGCCATTGGCACAATAAAAACGTTTTATAAAAGATTTTTTTCTTTTCACATTAATAAAAAATAATGTTGCAGCATTGTGGAGGATTCCATAATCTTTGATAACACAGGCCTGTAAAGAATTTGTGATTAGACAATTTTAGTTTTTTTAAGTTAGTTTTGACGTATTAATAACCAAATCAATAGTCGTTTGTCTCTATCATGTACAGTTTTTTTTCTATAAGATCATCATATTTTTTATTATAGTGACCGCCAGAATTGTTGCACCATATAAAAAACTTTTTATTTTTGATTTCTCAAATAATTTTATTCTTGATAACAATCTCTGCATACACCGAAACTCACAAAACACTGATCAAAATTTAAATAAACCATAGCGTATACAAGGTTGGTGCAAATTAACGAATATGACACAGGAGAAAACTACCTTTAATTTTACACTTTATTTGGAAAACTTGTTTACAATTAAAAGTTATGTCAAATATTAAAAGCAGAGCCTCCTATTACAAAATTGGAAAAAACTTACTTTTCCTACTTACCTTGTATAGAGATTAGATGGAATTAAATTAACTGGCGTAAGTTATCCTTAGGCCCGCCGCAAATTGAACCCAGCCCACGCACAGCACACGCGCAGCCCCTCGTGGGTAACTTTGTAAAACATGCTTTTAAATGGAGTGGCGCATATTGGACCCAGCCCAGAGCCAGCTCCGTCTGCCGCCAGCTACGCGTGGATTGGTTTGTGTTCGCCGCACAGATTTCGTGGGTCTTCTGCTGCGTGGGTTCGTTTTAAAAATCTGAAATATGGTTGATCCCGAATTGGGTCCAATATGCGGTAAATTGATCAAAAACGTGGACGTGGGAAAGATGGGTTGAACGTGGGCTACGCATGTGCTGTGCGTGGACTGGACGTGGGCTGGGTTCAATTTGCGGCGGGCCTTACAGCCCTCTAATTTCGATAAACATGTCAAAACTTTGTTATTCTTAAAGCATTTAAGGAAGTGATAAATAAATTTCTGGGGAATACTGAACACCACAATTATGTGACAATTGTGAGGAACATGCTGGACAAATTTAAGGCGTTAGGTTGCAATATGAGCAGAGGGGGAATAAAATTCACGTTTTACACGCACATTTGCTGTATTTTCCTCCAAACTTTGGTGATGTTAGTGAAGATAAGGGTGAGCACTTTCATCAGGATATTAAAGAAATAAAGAAACGATATCAGGGGCGATGGGATAGCAAAATGATGGCGGACTATTGTCGTTTGTTGAAGAGGGGGTATTCCTACGGCCGAGTATAAAAGTAAAACACCTATCCGGAGGTTTTTGGGCAAAAGAAGAAAGATTCTTCTAAGATCAAAGAGTAGCTTGTGCTTCTTTTGCTATATTTTTTGTTTAATGTTGTAATCTTTTATGTTCATTTAGTAAATATAACTTTATAAAAATTTACCCTATATAATTATATATATGCATTATTATTTACGTAGATTCTCTGTTGACCAAAAACCTACGTGATAGAAAAAACTAAAACAGATTAGAAATCAGGAACAGCAAATTACCCAAGTTCAGTAGAGAACATTAATTAACATTCAATAAGGTGTAAAAACGCAGGCCTGTGTAATTAGAGCTGAAGAATGAGAAAGTTTAGAGGGTCCCCATGTCAAACTGACATACAAAATTAGTCAATATAACCGTACTTAAGCAACAAATGCTATTTCTCGAAAACGCTTCAATTCAGAATTTGTCGATATCAAACAAGAGCAACTTTTTAGCTAAGGGTTGAAGCTATCCAAGAGTACTACTTATTTAAGGGCACATATTTCAGTAAGGAGGGGCTTTAAAAAACATTTATAGGAACTCATATTATTTTCATGTGTTCTATATAAATCCGAGAGACTGCTCACATATTCTCACATACTTAACATTTTAAGTTAGGAACTGGCTTTTGTAATGTTAGGCACCATTCTACTTGCGGTTCACATAAAAAAGGGGTCTGTAAAAGATGCAGCTATGCAGGCAAAATAAATGAAAAATAATAAGGATAAATACAGCAAAAATGACAATAACCCTACGTGGGCACTGCGCAGTACACTTGTGGGCATGCGCACTAAAAATTTACAGACTAGCGGAAAACAAACAACAGGACCGGGTTTGGAAATTTGGTAAACGAGGGTTTTTGGGGCGCTAATCACGACTTTTTTTTGGAAACGTTTCGTTCTCGAGATATTCATCATCAAAGTTGAAATTCAATTCTTAGTTTCACTCTATTCCGCCTTCTTTTTGCACAAAATTCTTGATATAACACCTAACAGGCACACAATATTATATAAACATCTTTAAAAAAACTTTTTTTAGTTATTTTACACGTTTTTTCATTAAATTCCAAATCTTTTACCCCTAAAACGCTACAACCATGCATACACCTATGTGTATAATGGTTTCAGACATGGCGACTTGATTTAAAGCAAACTTTTATATTAATAAAGAAAGGCTAAAAACCAATAAGAAAAACATGTTTTAAAAGGGTTTTTATAGTTAAATAAAATATTGTGTGCTAATTTAGTGTTACATCAGTAACTTAGTGCAAAAAAGGGAATTATAGTAAAAATAAGAACAGTTTGGCCATGATGACGAATATCTCAAGATCGAACCGTTTCCGAAAAAAATAGATTCGTGATCAGCGCCCCAAAAACCAAGGTATAGCAAATTTCGTCAAAATCGGAGTTGCCGCAACTTTCTAGACAATTACCTAATTTTGTTTCTTGGATATATACACATATTTAAATATTTTATTTTAAGTTTGTACTCGTCTTCCATAGAAGTCCTAAAAATTAAACCGGTTTAGATATTGGGTACTTTTTTGTCTTGTATAATTTAGTATACGAGAGTGCTTTGAAGCACTAATCTCAACTTGAATTTTGTTTTTGCTGGACCCTCTTTGACTAAACCTTAAAACTGCACGATATTTTTGCGTTATTATCTTTCTTCTTAAAACTACTTTGACACAACAAAACTAAATCAATTGGTATTTGATTTATTTTATCATAAAACCAATTAATTTTGGTGTAACTAGTTTGAGGACTCAATTTATACACTGTTATTTCACTTTCAGCCGCCGTAGCAGTTTTCGTTCAGTTGAACTTAGCGTGTTATGTCCCATTTGTAAACGCCGTTGCCCTCATTTGACTTGACCAGTTATCACCTTTGCCTCTGGTCGTTTGCAAACGTTCGTGATCTTAGAAAATTTTATGCTGAAAATGTTTGACTGAACCTCCTCATATTTGCAATCAAACCACAAGAAAAACCTTGCAATTTCTGCAAAACAACACTATACAATAACTCATTATTTAGTTTTGGTTTATCAAAACTAAAAATAAACAAAAGTTAAAAACACCACTTGAAAAACACGAAGACTCGCTAAGCACAAATGTCCTTTGTTCTTGTGCTTAGCGAGAATAATTAAATGACTAACAACGGTCTGACCGTAGGTGAGAGGTTGGTTTTTGG
This sequence comes from Listronotus bonariensis, assembly GCA_014170235.1. Lineage (NCBI taxonomy): Eukaryota > Metazoa > Arthropoda > Insecta > Coleoptera > Curculionidae > Listronotus > Listronotus bonariensis. Next base: position 32,345 of record JACEGR010001813.1, on the reverse strand, counting down.
GCTGTTGACCGGCGTCAATTTTACCCTGGCGTTTACAATCGGAAAATCCCAAATTATCGTGAGTTCCCAGCACTGTTTTGCTCTTATATGAGTAAACATTTTCAGTGTTTCAACAACCCCTATATTATTAAAATACTGCAAATTTTTGTCAGATGTTTGCCCAACACTATGTTGGATTTTAATTGAAAGAGCACTTTTTCAACTTTTCATGAGAACTGCGCATGTGCGAGGTTGCTGACAGCAACTCTCCCCAGTGTGGGGTCAAAAATTCGTGCGCAGGTCTATTGAAAATATATGGGGAACATTTTCTGCTAGCCTAACCGCCTTATTTTTCAGATCCAAAAGCCATTGACATTTTAAAACGTCTTGTCTATGCAATTATCGAAATATAATGCAGACCGTGATTACGTTACTTGGACACCTTCTTTTTTTTTTTTCTCTAAGAAATGTTTTCCTTTATGAACTAAATATTTATATTTATTTCTTTAAAAAAATAATACAAAAACATTTTTTGATATTTAAGACCAATTTAGTAATGAGAGCATAATACACATCAAGGTGTTTTCTTAATTAACCCTTTTCCAACTTTTTTAGGAGTCATATGGAATTAAAAATTAGTGATCATAAACCTGTTAGTGCTTTGTTTAAGTCAGAAATAAGTGTTGTAGATCCAGTAAAATACCGAAAAGTACACGAAGATCTGCTTAAAAAATGGATAAACACGAAAATGAATTTCTACCTCAAGTTACCGTTGATCAGACTGAAGTTAATTTTGGATTGGTAAAGTTTAGGGAGCCCCAGTCCAGGGAAATTATTATTGCTAATACTGGAGTGGTAAGAAGGCACTTTATTTTATTATAATAATATAATTGTAATATGGTTTTTTTATGGTGTTTAAAGTTAGCCATAATAATAGTACTAATTATTGCTTGTTTTTTTATTAATTAACGATTTTAGTATAGGCAAGAAAATGGACACAAAAAAAAATAATTTTTTAAATCTTGGCACTTAGCATAACGTTGTCATTTTAATATCAATATAGAAACTTGCTGGGTTGCTTGCCTAAAACCGAAATACATACAGTAAAAAATATGATTTTCAAAATTAAAAGACAAAACGCTAAGTTTTCATTTTTTATTATTAATTTTTTAAAATTTATTATACAAGTGCATTTCTTTAATGTCCTCCTTCCGCAATTTTATTTTTTAACGGATCATCAAATTTCAAAAGTCCTCAGGAGTACTTTATAACCCTAAAACATAAAGGCAATACCTTTACCTACTACAATGTGGTGGTACTTTAAAAATTACCTAAATACCTGATTTGGAGAACCATATTTTCAAAACTAATAAAGTTAGATGCACTTAATGTATGTTTTTTGTCAAAGCTTTGTTAAAGGTCTTGTTAATGGTGATACTGGTAATAATATACAGAATAAGACAAAATGTTTATATTTTTTTAATTTATATTAAATTACCATTAAAAAAAAGTGTTTTAAGAAAATACCACATTAAGTACATCTTAACTTTATTTAGGTAAATTTTAAAGTACCGCCATTCTGTAATAGGTGAAAATATTGACTTTATATTCTAGGGTTATAAAGTAATCGTCAGGAACTTTTAAAATTATATGCCACAAGATCCCCTTTTTATCAATTTTTTTCCGGAGATGGCGACCAGCCGCCATCTTGAAATTTTTATTTGTCAATTTTAGTCTAGAATATGGTATTTGTGCATTAATTTCATATCCCAAAGTTTGAATTTTTTAAATTAATTCGTTCAAAAAATAGCATAACAGGGGGCATTAACGAACTGCACTGTATACTTCATTGTTATTCTCATACACTGTGGTATTGTAGGTTCCAGCCGAATTTGAATTTATTAAAAAATTAAATGAATCTTCTTATTGCAAAGACTGGTTAAGGATCTTGCCATACTGTGGTAGTATAAATCCGGGTATGTATATTTTTGTCAGTAAAAACTATCAACATTATTTACCAAATAGTCTTAAAATATTTACTACTATTTTTTTATATTTAAAATTATTTTAGGTGAGAAATGTGATGTACGGTTAGAAGTTAATGTAGAAACTGAAATAGATGTACTTTATGATATTCTAGTATTACATCTAAAGGGTGGAAAAGATATGTTTATAATTATTAATGGAAACTGCCAAAAATCTTGCTTTACACAATCACTGTCTTCATTAGTTAGAACGCGGGTACCCATAATGCATTTAAGTGAAGAAGACTGGAATTTAGCAGTAAGTTTTAATACACATTTTTTGTCAATTTAAGGACGCGTTCAATTTTCGCTCTAGGAGTTACAGAATAATTTAATTAAATTAATTTAAGTTTTGTAATTAGCTCATTCTATTAATATTTTTTAGAGTAGCAATAAATCCCCCATCCTTTACTCTGTACCAAGAGAATTATGGCTTTTGGTAGACCACCTTTATAGGCATGGTCTGAAAACAAGAGATCTGTTTGAATCATGTGCACTCCATGAAGACTTATTAAGGATCAGAGATTGGTTAGATTTTGGTTCTCAAGATCCATTACGTATCCTTTAAAGTCTAATCGTATAAGTTACGAATATTTAATTTGCAATATACAAGCCCCGTCTCAGTAAAGTTGGCCAAACCAGCTAAAATATATAGTTATTCCCCAACGAAATTATAAGTTTTCCTTAATTATTTTATTTAGCTGGAACTCCACAAGCTGTAGCAGAAACACTTTTATTATTTTTATCCTACACCAAAGATCCAGTGATTCCATTTGAACTCCAAGATCGTTGTATCGCGGCAGCAAGCAATTTCCAGAATTGCAGACAGGTAGAAACGGATAGTTTTATTATTATAACAAAAAAAATAAATTATATTATATATTTCATGTTCTAAAAAAATGTTTGATATAGTCGTATCATAAACTGAGCAAGGCAGTGGCGTTAATAATTTTATTTTCTGGAGGGGAAAATCTTAATATTTTTTTGCTTTATTCATTTGCTTATTGTTAACCTGTATGTAGCGCTAGACAAAACAAGACGCAAATATATCCAAAGACTGACTATTACAGTATTGAAATATGATTGCAGCAAGGAATAAACGTGCCATTTTGACCTTAAAATAATTTTAAAGCAATCCCTCCCTGTCATTGCTGAACAAACATAAAAACTTTTTAAAATATTAAGTAGCAGCTTTATAACCCCAAAAATGAATTTCTTATTTAACGCGGTAGACCTGTTTTAGGCCAGCATGGGGCTTAAAAAATATTTATGAGGGCTAAAAGTTAATAAATATGATTATGATGTGTTCTACATTTTAAAATGAATAGAACATTGGAACAGTGGTTGTCCTATCAAAAACCTTCATTTAAATAATTTGTTCTGCTTCTTGAAAAAATAATATATGTCTTATTAAAACTAAAACAACTAATTAGGTTTATATTTTTAAACTTAACAGCCCACATAGGCTACCCACCTTATTTCCTGTTTCGTAAATGTTTTCAAAACACTTAACAATGCAGTTTTTGCATTTCACAGTACCTTTTAGACTACACAGTAGTGCCACCACAACCGTTATTACATCACTACTACCTAAAAATGTCTCCCCTGCTGGGTATCGAACTTAGGCTATCTAACTAAATAAATATTTTTAAAAAATGACCAATTTACCTTTATTTTAATATAGACTTCAAACTTTGCATTTAGAGTTAAAATTAAAATCTAAATCGTTATTTCTCTTTGAGTTACATATATCCATATTTTTTTATCTAACTTAATTTTTTATGATTTTATCTTTCTTTATTCAAATTTTTCGCCATACCGCCGTTTACATGCCAAATCGACTATTAGGTTATCAGACACACAAAAACACTTGCCAAAAGAAGAAAAAACTAAACTTTCTCCTAATAGAAAAAAATCCCAGATGTTTCAAACCTATTGCCGGTTATTGTAATTAATATTTTATAATTTAGTGTACATTTTAGCATAAGTATATAACTGTTTTTTAGCTACTTATGCAGAAACTTAATGATATTCATCGCACCGTTTTTCTCTACATCTGCATGTTTCTTCAAGAACTCTTAAAGTATTCCAACGACAATGGCTATGATGCCAAGACCTTGGCTTCCCTATTTGGCGACATACTGCTTAGAGACCAAATAAGAAATTCAAAGCCCCAAGCAAGTAGAGGAAAAGCAAATTTTGTTTATAACTTTTTAGTTAACGACTTAAGCTCCTCTCTAGTTCCGAAATAGCTGGAAAACTAAGGGTTTTCAATGGGACAAATATGATAAAATAGTAGTGGGGAATAAATAGAATCATATTTTATCTGCAGCTCTAGATCAGCAATAATAAAATAAGATTTTAATAACAGATATTAGGGAACAATAAAATTTAGGGATAGATATTTATTTTTTACTTTGTTACATATGTTTATTTTGATTTTGTTCATATTTAATTATTAGTTGATAGAGGTGTAGAATATGTTCTATTTTTTAATGCAGATTCATTTATTGAAAGCTAAGTTTTAATTTATTAACATCGCCACTAAGTAAATATACCAGTCTGAAAAAGAAACCGCCGACCATGGGAAATACGTGTATTCAATCCCTTCTACCAATCTACTATGTACTCTCCTACAGTTCCTTCTCTGCAACGAGCGCTTTCGCCTTTTGTTGGACGGCGACACGGCTCACCACACCTCGAATATTGCCTATGCTTTAACATACTCTATACATTGAGATGCATGATGTGTTCTACTCTAGACATTTTCAAAAATTAATCTTGGGTTAACCCGACTCATAAAAACTTGTTCTAAAAGGATCACCCAATCTTGACGCGTTTTCATAAGTTGATCGGATCTTTAACTCAGACTGCTGACCCAGGTGAAACCCAGGATTAGTCGGATTATACAAAAATTGCAAAACCAGCTGTTGATTATTTACAGCTTAATATTGTTAAAAGCTTTAAAAAGAACTACACGACCAGGAACAAACCAAAATGGTTATGTTTTGTGTTGAAACGAAGCCGATGAATAAAGTCTAAATGTGTTCAAAAAATAACGAAAATCCTAGTTAATCTTGAAAACAGCTGATTTGATCTACCCCAACCCATCAGATCAATATTTGAAAATGCCTTATACAGGGTGTCCGAAAAGGTGAGGTCAAAAATGATAGGGGTGATAGAGTGAGCCACAATAATGTTAGTACTTCATATAAAAAAAAGTTCTATCGCGCTTCGTTAAGCAGATATTGAGCTTTAAAGTTGGTATAAAAAAACTTGTTTTAATTATAATTTTCAAACTGTTGCCACAGTACCAATGATATTTGGGCTACTAAATAACCTCATAGTAATATATTTTTCCATACATAAACGGCTGTTCAGTGGAAATTATACAGGGTGCGACGATTTTTTTATTTAATGTATGCATTTTTAACACAGGTGACAAATTTGATATTTTGCGTTGACCGTTTGATTTATTCATCATTTTTGTACAAAAAAGGTATACTTCATTTGATTCGATATCTTGGACCGTTTTTCTTAAAATCACATTTTAAGTCCAGACATACAAACATTTAGTATGTAATGAAAAATTCATTTTTTAATAAAATTATAAAATTATGATAAAAATAATTAAAAACGGTATTTATCAGCTCAATAAACTTTGATAATTTAATTAAAAACTGTTTTTAAGAATTTTACCATATTTTAAAAATTTTCTTTAAAAAATGGAATAGTTTATTACATACAAAATTTTGGTATGTGTGGACTTAAAATGCAATTTTATGAAAAACGGTCCATGATATCGATTTAAATAAGGTATAGGTACCTTTTTTGTACAAAAATGATGAAAAATCAAACGATCAAAGCAAAATGTTTAATTTATAACCTATGTTAAAATTGCACACATTAAACGAAAAAATCGTCGCACCCCGTATAATTCCGAACTAACTGAACAGCCATTTACCTATGGATAGAAGCAATACTATGAGGTTATTTAGTAGCTCAAAAATCATTGGTACTGTGGCAACAGTTCAAAAGTTATCGTTGAAAAGTTTCTTTTATACCAACTTTGAAGGTCAATATCTCCTAACGAATAGAATAGAAAAACTCTTTATTTCTGATCATATTCAGGTATACAAATACATAAACATAAAAAGAAATCACGTCAACAAAAAAGAGACTTTACAATTGTCTCTCTGTAAAGTCTTTCACACTGTAGGGTTCTATTTGTATTAAAAATTGTTTTACTTTTCTTTTAAACACTTTTAAAGTCGGTGCACTTTTAATATCATTTGGTAACTTATTGTAGAAACGAATGCCTCTATAGTATGGTCCTCTTTCAAACAATGATAGGTGATGAATTGGGTAATTTACCTCTGTTGTCCGTGTGTTGTAATTATGATTACTTTCTACCCTAAAACTATTTCTATTTTTATAAAAAAACATTATTGTATCAAATATGTACAAACCATAAATTGTAAGAATAGCCTTTTCTCTAAAGACATTTCTACAACTCTCTCTATATAACATTTTAAACATTGTTCGCAATAAACGTTTTTGTATAACAAAGATATTTTGTATCTTGGAATTACAACCCCAAAAAATAATTCCATATCTTGCTGTGGCCTCGAAGTTTGCAAAATACAATGTCCTCAACGCAGTCTCTGAAATATATTTTGTTGTCAGTCTGATACCGTAACTTATACTATTTAGCTTGCTACTAATTAAATCTATTTGATCTGACCAGTTTAGAAATTCATCAATTTGGATTCCTAAAAATTTCGTGTTACTTTGAACTGTGATGTTATTGTTGTCTATTTCAATATATTCTGGTTTATCGATGTTATTTAATTTTGTTCTAAACAGGACTAAGTTAGTTTTTTCCTTGTTTAGTATAAGTCTGTTTTTCTCGAACCAGGTCTTTGTTTGTGAAAAAATATTTTTAGTTTGTTCAATAATTTCAGGTATTTCTTTACCAGATATTAAGAGATTAGTATCATCTGCATAAGCCGTTAGAGCAATATTTTGTTTAGGAATTTCAAAGTTAATGTCATTGGTAAAGATTATAAATAAAATTGGTCCCAGGATGCTACCCTGCGGGATTCCAATGTCATTTTGCAAACTTCCAGACTTTGCCCCAATATTGTCTTTTGTTACTACTACTTTTTGGGTTCTACCTGTTAAGTATGATTCAAACCATTTTAATGCATTGCCTCTAATTCCGTACAACTCAAGTTTTGTCAAAAGTAGGTCTCTATCCAAGGCAATCATATGCCTTGGAAAGAATTATTTTGGCTCACTCTATGACCCCTATCATTTTTGACCTCAATTTCTTGTGGTCGACGGTTTCGTTTCCAGACCTGTATATTCTATTGTCAACGAAAGTTTAAGATTATTTGGAAAATAATCCCTTTTTTCTATTATGTGTCAAAGCTAAACATAAATAGTAATCTATAGAACAAGTCTATGATTTTTTTTTTTTTTAATGGGAGTTTGATAGCACAAGCTGACAGGCCAGTGCAGTAACCCCATAAGTAAAAAGACCTTTTATCTATGTATTGCATATTATACGAGCCTACTCTCAATGAATTTGGCCCAACTAATAAAAATATATTTTTGTAAATTGGGCATAGAAAAGACACATTAAATAAAATAAATACAATTCTATGATAACATAATATTTTATTAATTATATTATTAATTAATTATTAATATTTTATGATTTTTTAACACAAAGTTTGTAATTAAAAATATTAAAAAAAAACATGTAAAAAAACCTAAAATAATTACATATTTTATCTAGTTAGGCCAACTTTACTGAGACGGGGTTTGTACTTTTCTACGATCATATAAATTTTATAATTTCAATTTCTAAATCATTTTAATCCATTATTATTTATTGTTTTCGATAATTTCTATTAAAGTTATTTACAAACGATAAAATTTGAAATTTAGTGACACATGAACTAAAAAAGTAATAGCAGATTTATGGTAACTTAAATTTTTGATTTAGTAAATGTAGCATTTACTGTTAACATTGCATACGTTTTTATTAAAATAAATTCTGGTAGGCATTGAAACTAATCACTAATTTAGAGTGCGACAAAACGGTCAAATTGTTTTAAAAAGTTAACTTTTAAAATTGATTTTATAACAATCAACAACCAACAGAATATGTCACACAAAAAAAATGCATTTAAGTTGCATGACATATCTGCTACTGTAAAAACAGCTTAATAAATAGGGTAGCATAAATGATTTTATTACTTAAATAAATAAATGGTTGACACATGGAAGAAAACCTAGATGTTCATTTTTCATTACGTACCTGCTACTTTATTAACTGCGCTTTATAGTTGATAAATTAATTTTTAACTGAAGGGGTAAGAAGCAAAAACCTTTAAGTAACAAATTTATTTTTATAAATTATTTGACCTTAAAGACAGTTTTCTTCTACAATAATGTTTTTACAATGTTTTTTATGTATATTATAGAACGAAGAAGTTAAATTATTTAATTTCTTTGTTGTCAAATAATTTCCAACTTTAATTATCCAAATTTAAGCATTAATTTTAAGGCAACTTGTCACTTAGACTCTTTTTCTTCTTACCCCTTCAATTACGGGATTTATTGCATTGATAATCTACAAACTCTTGCAAAATACTTTTGTAAAATGTTAGATATTTAAAAAAAAGTATTTTAATTTCGGCTAATTATAATTCACTTTCTTTGATATAATTTAAAAATAATTTTTTAACATTTTTTTTTTTTTTTGCTATAGATTTATAGTATATAGTATAGAATCACTAACACCTCTGATAATGTTTGTTTTTAAACAATCATTTACTACGTTTATATCGAATAGTTGAAGCTGGTTAGAAAACAGCGGCTTTAAAGCAATTTCCAAGTCTACGTGTTTATTTCGGTGGCTTGAAAGTCGATTGAAAATCGAGGTCAAGCAGATTTCAGGCCATGGTCGTACGCATGCGGCAGTTTTGCATTCAACTTCACAGTAGACATTAAATGAAAAACAAACCTTACTTTTTAATTCGTCCCGTTTTGTGTGCTGTTGTTGGTGTGAGCGTGTTTTATAGTTTTTTCACCTGTTTTTCAACTTATATTTTTTATAAAAATGTCAAAATCATATATGAAATTAACACTGATGACATTTTAAGAAGCATTAATCTGAAGTTAGGCAGTTATAAAGCCCGCTTGAATCGTTTATATCGTTTCTCTAATCGGCTTCAGTGAAGTCAACCCTACTTATTTTCAGGCTCGACTTGAACGATTCAAGTCACTTTCAAGCGCGTTTATATCGCTTTTTTCAAACCACTTTTAAAAGCCGCTTTAACTCAAGCTAGCTTCAACTATTCGATATAAATGTAGTGATTAATTAAATTACTGAACAAATGAAACATTTAAAGAAACACATTAAATTTAAGGCATACCCCAAATTTGAATCTTTATACCATTTTGCCTTTTTACTAGAGACTTATAAATATGCAATGAAATTAAAAAGAAAGTAGGCAATATAATTGTTTTTAATCTTTCCTGCTTACTTGCAAACAATAATAAAGTCCTTGAAAAATGCCCCAAAGAACTTTTGCAAATGTTAGAGTTAATAAATTTTTAGTGGTTTATATTGAAATCTATGTGCTATTATAATTCAGACAATATCTTTATAAAAGTTTTTAACATTAAGGTTTGATTTCCTTTAGTCACATTTAAATCTCAATGCTAGATATTTCTTAAGAAAAAACCTCCATTAAGAATATTCAATAAACAAATAAATATTAGGTACACAATATTTAAAACTGTAATTTACATCTTGCATCAGCTACAAAGTAAAGTATATTTAAATTGTAAAATTCTTTTAGATATGTTTATATCTAAAGACAAGCAAATCCTTTAACTACATATTTAAACATTTTAATTGTTAACAAAAATCCAGTGAAAATAGAGTCTTCTTATACATGTTTTAACTTATAATTAAAGACATTGTCCTTAAAAGTTATAATTAAGGGTAAAGAAAATTACACGGGAAGGATCGGGTGTGGCATAGAGTAGAATTTATGAATTGCTAAAAATAGTTAAGTTTATTTGTACATTAATTTATTTAAAATTAGTATTTATTTATATTTAATTTATAGTGACAATGCCAGTATTTTTTTAAATATTATAATGTAGATCAATACTGAACAAAATAAACCAACACATTATAAAATATGTTTTATTAGTCTTTTTTTACAAATTTACAAATATGACTTAGGGCAAATTTATGCAGACAAATAATATAAAAATAAAATAAAAATATCGAATTAAAAGATACACATTTACCATATTATCACTTTTATAACAGAGTTAAGATTGCTTATTCTTATTTTATTTTTATAATATGTGTCTGTGTAAATATAGCTTTAAAACCATTTCTATACTTGCAAGAGTTCTTTTTGACTATGTATAGGCGTCTACTGTTAGGGATTTATGTCTTCGTATCTTCACAGAAATGGTATCTCCTTCAGCAGTAATAGATAATATTTCAACTCGAGCTACATTCATAAAATTAGGATTTTTTATATCCTCTCCTTTGATAAGATCAATTTCGTCCCCTTCACGTACACTTGCACTTTTTTTCTTTATTTTTTCTCCATTTAGTCTGATCTTACTCTCGTAAAATAATGTTTCAACTTTATTTCTTGCCATTCCCAAACTGCTCTTTAAAATTGCATCTACTCGTAACGAAGTAACAGATATTTTTAAAACTTTTGTATGTTTGTCTTGTACTGCATCCTGTCCACTATCATAATCATCGTTTGATTCCGTTTCGGATGTTTGCCCCTTTTTGGAACTTTTACTTTTGTATCGAAGATTTTGTATATGGCAGTAATTGGTTAGCTTTGGAATAACCACATTACTAGTTAATAACCTTTTAAACGGTTCATTTGGTTTCCTTAAAAAGTGTTCAGAAACTCTACTATTGCATAATTTTATTAATTTTCTAATCATTTTTGGTAGTTTTTAAAAGTTTCCCAACCACACATTTTTATCAAATTTCAAGGATTGTGCAACGTTGCCAAAACTCCAAACGTTCTCTCTCTCTCTCTATTTTTTTCTTGGTTTTGGTCCCTTCAGGTCCAATCCACCACTCTCCCCTTCCGGACTATGCTTTCCAGGGCTTCGTCGACGGAAAATCTGGATTATCGAGCTCATAGCTCCCAGAAATTCCAAAAAGAAAACAATAATAATTCTACAATCGATGCAATGCATAAATTGTCGGCTGTCAAACCAAGACCTGCTACTGGTGTTCGACTTTGGGTGTTACGTATAACCTTCACTTTCACTACTGACAGTTCCCATGGCACGCCCATCTATTTCCCGCCATTTGAGAAATACCTCGTGGTCACCACCAAACAGGATACCATCAGCTTATAGGAATCTTCGCTCACAGCGCTTAGATCCAGAAGAAAGATGCCGTCAATTTAGCGTGAATCTTTCCTTGATCCCCGAAGGTAAAAAACGTTCGTACGGCACCTTTAACCTCCACTCCGGGAAGAACTTTGTAGTCCTCTACGCACGTCCGCACTGTCCGAAGGTCAAACAAAGAGTGAACTCAAAACGTTCTATTATTAAATATTAAATGTCGTGACGGGGATGCCCATAAAAAAATAGAAATAATAGCTTTGCGGCACTTCCGTAACGTTAGTTAGTTATTAAATTCGTAACAAGTTCTCGAAACAATAATGTACGCAAGGGCAACATAATTTTATTGCTTTGTTCACATCTCCTTAAAATTTATAGCATTATGCTCGTATATTTTGCTAGCAATTTGTTAGGTACCCTGGTACTCTACACATACTACTTATCCATTATATCTTTTTTTTTTTAGTAAATTACAATAATATTTTTACGTTTTGGCATCGCTGTATAAAAATCACTGAAATGGTTTTGGTTTTTGAAAGTTCTTGCATACTTGATTTTTATAATTTAGGATCCAGTCAATAGAAGCTTTAAATATGTTACGATTTCGTTCAACTGAAATTTATTGTCGTGGTGCCATCTATTTATGGACGTTGTAAGTTCTCAAGTAAAAAATAATATTTTTTGTTAGCCATGATTTTAGAGTTTTCTTTTTTTATAAACTTTTTAATGCCACCGTGATGCCACCATATATCACTAGGGAATTTAGAGTTTTTGAAATTTTAAAGAACTTCCAGAAAATATAATTTTTTAAGTTCTGCAAATTTCGAAAAACATGAAAGATTGGGTGTTTTGTAACAAGTGCTCGTCAAAATACCAGGCTAACGTTAAGTTTTACTTATCAGAGTGCGGTCATATATTTTGTGAAAAATGTATACAAATATTTAGTAAGTATAAATAGGTATCAAGTTAAAACATGCCATGTACAGTTTTTTTTCTTTAATAAGGCATATTATTCTGTAAAGAGAAATTAATTACCTACATATAAAATACATCAATAATTCCCTACATTCCTGTTTCTATTTAATGATATAAATACCTACACTGTATAAAATAAATGAATAAATTATTGCAGAGAAATTTTCTGCCTACATATAAGTACATAACAGGGTGCCCCTAAGAGGTCTGTACAAAATGCTACCACAAATTCTTTAGACCAAAATTCAAGGACTTACCGTAATTATTTCTACCAGTGGCATCCCTACAAGATGTATACTGAAGCTTAAAAAAAAAATAAATAAATATATATGGTACGCCATTGCGTTTTCCGAAAAAAAAATATGTTTAAAATTCCCAGTTATTTTTCAACAAATTTGACTTCTTGACCGTTTTTGTCCGATGCACCGTTTTCGCGTAAAAAATAAAAACCGTTTTTGATGCATGTTTGGTACAGCGAAATTTAAAACTAGTGCCCTATTTTTAGTTTTGGTAATTATTTAGTATACGGTTTTCTGCTATTTTAACAATTTTTTAAAATATTTTGACGTACATCCCACAAAAACTATTTGCCGGCAATACACATTTTTCATATTGGCATTGATGGTAAAGCATTGGCAATTGGTGGTAATATTATGCCAACATCTAATACGCATTAAAAGTCAACCCTAAATAAACACTCAATTGCCAATAAATTTTACATGCAGGCAAATTTCCGGCAAGCATACAAAAATGGCGGCATACCAATCCTGATTAAATAAAGCATGCCTTTTTGTTGCAGGCAAATAAATATTGGATTTTGAAGGCAAACCTTCAACGCATATTCATACTTTTCAACCCATATTATTAACATTGGTATTTAACTAACATTAGAGCAATTTTTTGATCTGTTTTATTTATAATGGCAGCTAAACAACCTTATTTTATGTTTTTTACAGCCAGGAAATGGCCTTTTCATAGCATTTTATTGTTACAAATCATGCAAATAAAAATTAAGTTAAACAAAATTTTTATTATGTAGGTATTTTTGAGAGAATAAATATAAAATAATGGTAAAGCTAGGTTAATTTCGACCGAAGGTGACAAATTCAAATTTCCCGCTTAGCCGAAATACAAGATTTGACGATTTTGACAGATGAAGAAAAATTGCTTTTGTTTGATCGCTTTGTGCAAAAATTTCTACGTGGTTTTCTAGCTTTTTAGTTTATTTTTTAAAGAAAAGAGTTTTTTAATAGACATAATTAGGTGTATTCATTACCTCATTAGTGTGTGTTGTGTGATTAATTTGTGATGGCTAGTCGAGAAGGCGAGTTATTCAAGTAGACTGTTAGGAGCTGCAAACATTTTGTTTAAAAGCTTTTAAGTTTGTAGTTACTTAAAAAATTATATGAAACCAGGGAATTGCCTTATTAAAAGTTTGACGTGTTAATAAAAAATATATATTTTAATAGTTTTTTTTCGACATTTGACTACTTTTAAATATTTCTCCCTATGTTTTGGATCTGAAAATTGAGTGTAAGTGTCCCTTGAATACTTACTATTTTAAAGTGTTTTCTTTTGATTTACTTACCATCTTTTTTAAATTTTATTACATACCTTTAATTTTTATGGTTTATTGTTACTGTATAAAAATTTATATTATGTAATTTTTTTAATGATCAAGTTTTCCTGCCTTTTTTCTAATTTTTTTCGATTATAGAATTCTAGATATGTTATTTAACTTTTGGGACATTCATCTTATAAAACTTGCAATACTTATTTAATAATAGATGCCATTATCCTAAACGCATTTTTTCATCATAACTTATTAATTATGGATGCCATCACAGTATCTGTAATATGTGGCCCAATAACGGCCAATTTCCCACTTTCGTGTCTATTTGTTATCTTTTGCCAATAACTTATTAATGATGGATGCCATCATCCTAAACGCATTTTTTTTGGCATAACTTATTAATGACGGATGCCATCACATTATCTGCAACACGTGGCCCAATAACGGCCAGTTGCCCACTTTCGTGTCTTTTTAATACCTTTTTGCCAATGCCTTGCCATTAAAGAGTGTTTGCAATGCCAGTAAATTAAATGTACATGGCCGGCAAAAAATGTTATATGGGATATTATCTATTGGTTGTCCTTAATAATAATATGAAGGCGCAGTTATGATTTTTTTAATAAAAAATATTTTTTTAGCATTTCCACTTTTATTATGGACAATTGGCAACGTTGTATAAATGTTTAATAATAAAAGAGGGATTATAAAGGGTGGTCAGGTTAGTTCTGGTTAGTCAACGTTTTTTTAAATCTTTAAATTACACCAGAGACACTTTATGAATCCAGTTTGTGTGAATTCTTTCTTTTATTCACTCATAAATAGAATCAGACCCTTTCGATGTTGTCGAATGCTTTCCATATTTAGCATGGTATAACTCAAGATCGTTTGACTAGGTAAGGTTGCCTCATAACGTCACATATGTACCGCACTGCTGGTTTCTTTGCGCCAACATAGCAAACAAGGAATAATCATTGTTAAATAATTTATTAACAGGAAATAAAGAAGTTACTGTAACAACTGGAATTAACAGTATTTAAAAGTATTTCTTTAATATTGACAAAAAACACAAACTACACTGTTAAAAACTTCATTAAATAATGAGCAGAATACATATGTGACGTATGGTCCGCCATGTTGCAAAGCTTACGAGGCAACCTTACCTAGTCAAACAATCTTGGGTATAACCATAGAGTAAGGAAATTATAAGAGTTATCATGGAATAGCCGATTTAAGGACAGGTCATGCGAAAACTCCCAATATAATTTTATTCGTTTCTCGTTGAAATACCGCCAGTTAGTCATTTCAGTAAGCTTACGTATCTCCCCACCGCTGATGTTACACGAGGCGAGGCTTCGACCGACGCATTTAAAGTGTAAACTGGAAAAATGACAAGCCTGTCGCCAAGCCTGCCGCCAAGCCTGCCGCAAAAGCGGTACGAAAATTTTAGCATGCCATGGTTTCTCTTATCCGTAGGTATGTTACTTTATGGTATAACTGATGTTTTCAGTCGTTTTTCATCCCACTTTTAGGTTATGAATTAACAATTTTATATTTATCATATTTTTTATCTTTATTCTCAAAATTTTTTGGAAAAAATGTGACTTTTACTTAATTTTACATGTGATGTTCAGTTTCATTAACTCGTTTTACCAATTTTACTCCGCCCAGCACCTCTTTTCACTCCTCGGTCCCTTAAGTTTGTTTACTAATATTTTTTTTAAACGGAATATTTTGGATGTGCGCCACTTACTTTTTATTTAGAAGAGTGTCTAAAATATGTAAGTATCAATAATTTTTAAAAAACCAATAAAATAGCAGAAAACCGTTTATTAAACTATTACCTTAGTTTTTTTTGCAAAAAGTTGCACCTGAGAAAAAAGGTAAGAAATCAGTTTTGTTGTAAAATAAATGAGGATTAAAAAAATATTTTTATTTTTGAAAAAACCAATGCCGTACCATTTTTTTTAATAGTTAGTTTTCATCCCATACGGACGCCACTGCTAGAAATTTTAAAAAATCCTATTCTACATTAAATAATTCTTATTGGGGCTTAGTAAGTGCATGCTTAATTTTATGAAAATATCTCGAACAGTTTTATTATGTTAAATTGTGATAAGAATAGGATTTTTTTCCTAAAACTTTAACACCCGCTATAGTTCAAAAGTTTGGAGATTTAGGACATACTATGTTAATATGAACTTTTTCTCCTAAAATGGGCTAAGGAATCTTATCCTGTATTTTAAGCCATCAGTTTAATTACACCCTGTATTTTATAGATCTTGAGAACGAGGAAATGGGGCCTCGTTGATGCGACTTCTCCCACTTCTTTGAATACCCCTTAAAACTTGTGTGTAATTTTCTAATATAGAAACTTGCAGCAATTCCGATTTTAATGAAATTTGGTATTCGGGTTTTTAAGGCGCTCATCACAAATCTGGAAGATTTTTTTTACCAGAAACGCTTCGTTCTTGAGATATCATCAAAGTTGAAATTTAAACTTATCCTATTTTTACTATATTCCTCCTTCTTTTGGTACACAATTTATGATTTTAACCTAAAATGGCATACAATATTTACTTTTTACCTGTAATGACCCTGTTTTTCCATGTATTTTACACCTTTTATCAAGTTCCGAAAGTTCTCTTTAAAAATGCTGCATGCTGAAAGGGATGCTATGCAATTTAATGCAAAAATAATGTAAAATACGTAGAAAAACGGGGTTTTAAAAGGTAAAAATTACTTATTGTTTCCACTTTAGCCTAAAATCAGAAATTGTATGCAAAGAAGAGGAAATATAGTGAAAATAAGATTAGTTTAAATTTTATCTTTGATGATCGATATCTCGAGAGCGAAACGTTTCCGCTAAAATTTTTTCAGGTCCGTAATCAGCGCCCCAAAAGCCCCCTATACCAAATTCATCAAAAATTCCAAATAAAAGATATTTTTTTATAAAGGTTGTAAAATGTAAAATGTGATTAAATATTTGTCAATAAAGGTAGAAGAGTAGATACCTAAACTTTTTAATGGTTTACAATGTTATTACAACAGGGATGCCTTTATTTGTCCTCTTTAAGTAAAAGAGAAATTCATTGGTTTAAGATTCTAGGGAAGAACCTTTTTTTATTTCAAAGGGGCCCCGACAACTCCATTGACTAGGGGCCCCAAGAGTTAATCCGGCCATACATGTATCTTATATTTAGTACCGTACGTATCCGCCGATACTAGGGTAGATTTCTTCCAGCTGTCCCATTTTATTGAGTAATATGATTCACATTTTTTAAAGTGGTACTTATATGTTCTTTTTACTTATTTAAGAAGATACTAGAACGTGCCCACTGTGCAATAAAGCATCTTCAGCTATGCAACTATCTAAAGATATGGATTTTTGTACTCAGATGTTTTTCTGGCCCACTGAAAATATCTTACAACAGGTTTTTCAGGTAAATAGACAAAAGAATATTTTTGCTTTAATCCTGAATCTTTATTAAGTATAGTACAGGGTTTTCATTCATATTTTGCCACCCACTTTTACCTATAATCAAAAAGTATAGAAAAACGTCATAAAGCTTCATACTTTTCATCTATTATCTTTTAAGCATAACAAAATTAAGAAATAAACATCAAAAAATTAAGAAGAATTAAAAGGTAAACTTTTTTTGGTAATTACGTATGTAGAAACCGGCCGCAACTCCGATTTTGACCAAATTTGGTATACGAGGGTTTTTGGGGCGCTGATCACGAATCTGAAAGAATTTTTAATCGGAGTTGATTCCAAGATATCCATCATTAAAGTTGGTATTTGAAATAACTTCATTTTCACTATATGCCCCTTCTTTTTGCATATGGTACACAATACTTAAATTTCATCTCTTAAAACCTCATTTTCTACGTATTTTACACTTTTTTGAATTAAATTGCGTAGCTTCACTTTCAATCGTTTTCAATGATGATGAATGCGTCGGAGCAGTTTAGGCATGGCTTGCTACGTTTTAAAAGGAACCTTTTCAATTTATTTGATAAAAGGTGCAAAAATACACAGAAAATTAAAAACTCTTTCAGATTCGTGATCAGCGCCCCAAAAACCCCCGTATACCAAATTTGGTCAAAATTGCGGCCTGTTTCTACATAATTACCCTTTATTTATGGAACACCTTGTATATTATGTCCCTATTAAAAGGTATTTTGTAGAAGCTTTACAAAAATACCACATTTACTTTATCTATCTTTAATAGTTTTCGAAATATGACTACCTAAATCTAAAAATAGTAGATATAATTTCCTTTATACCTATCTACAGCCCTAAGCTGAGACTGTAGATATAATGGAAATTACATTTCGATTTGAATGGTCATACTTTCGAAACTAATTAAGCTAAATATATCAAATGTGATATTTTTGTAAAGCTTATTAAAATACCTTCTTAATGGTGACATAATATACAGGGTGTTCCATTTAAAAAAGTTTACATTTTCATTTTTCTTAAGTTTTCTTAATGTTTATGTCTTTCTTTTGTTAGGTTCAAAAGATAATAGATAAAAAAGGATAAAACTTTATACAAGACGGTTTTAAATTAATAAAATAAAACAAAATATACTTTGTTCATAGTCACTTTAATTGAATGTTTAGCCGTGACAGCTGTTTCGTAGTACAACTACATTTTCAAACGGCTAAACATTCAATTAAAGTGACTATGAACAAAGTATATTTTTTGTTTTATTTTATTAATTTAAAATGTACGATCACAAAGTAACGGACGAAACCATAAATTCTTTCAAGACGGTTTTTTTATTCTTCTTGGTTATAGCTAAGAGGGGGCGAAAAATATAAATAAAAACCCTGTCCATATGTAAGAAATATTATCTATCTTTGAAGGTGGTAGACAATATCTTATGCTCGATCTTATGGTTTTAATAAAATAATAATAAATACTGGACTTTCATTGCCTTTATTTGTTGAGTCATACACAACGACTGCGACAGTTATCACTCGAAAAATCTTATAAGTACTTACTAATACCAATCGAAACGTCGTGTATCACCAACGATTCATGGTTTGTAAATAGATTTTTGGTATCACTTAACATATAAATGGAAAAGTACAAGATTGTAATTTTATTAAATACAATCTACACATACAGTGGTGACAAGTAATAATGCCCCACTTGTGGACGCAGGGAAAGCGAAAAAATACTACCACAAATTCGAGACAAATTCCTTAAGCCAAATATACTGGGTAAGTAAAAAGTGCAGGGTCGTGCCTAGCGGGTGGTGCACGGCACCAGGGCGCAACGCTGGAGGGTTGGAAAATGTAAAATAAAGGTCGAAAAGTTTGGAATGAAGGTTGGGCGGTACTTTAAAGACAACGTTTTTTACTTTAGAAAAGTGGGGACCTTTCTTTCTTTTTATATTTTAAAGGGTTGAAGGGAGAGCAATAGGGAAATGTGAGTGCTTAGAAATAAATTTGGGTAAGGATCAATTTTTTTACTATTCAAAAAATCGAAACCTAAACAATTAAACTTTCTTGTAGGGATGGCAAATAATGTTTTGCACCATGGCGCCACCTACAGAACGGCCCTGAAAAATACGGCAACTTCTAAATACCTTTTAAACCATTGAGCTGCATTAACAAAATTCGGTATCTAAAAGGTGTTGGACATGAAAACTTTAACAGTGATATCGGCAACGTTGCCAGAATTCCCAATTTTGTGTTATGCGTCTTTTTAATTTTTTACCCTGTTTATTTTTATCGCAATAAATTGTCCACAATTTTTTTAAATTTTGTTTTAAGTTGTAGTGAATAAGATATAATAACAAAACCACATTTTCAGTAAATAGTAAAGAAGCGCTAAGCTGCGTTTACAAAATTTAGTACCTATAGGACAGGTAAAAATTGAACAGTGTAACGGAGCTGTTGTTTTTCAGTTTTGGGCTACAGGTAATATTTTTGTTATTTTAAATGGAATGTCCTACTTACTTTGATTGTAATGAAATGGGCGTCTTAACTTTAGTAAGATTCCAATTTCACTCTTTACGAGTTTCCGGGATATGACAGTATAATTCCTCCACTCACGGTTCCCAACAGAGAAACTCGTGGTGCCGCGCGTATTTATCCCTATGCGGTCCAACTGGACCAGCCCAAACTTTCCACTTTGTTCGTTCTTTTATTCCTAGAGTTTCTAAAATGTGAAACCTGCTGCCCGCGGAGATCTTTAATTTCCCCCAAATCTTCAAGTATTTAAGTCCCGTGTCAACAAACTCTCTCTCTACCTGGCCTAAGGCACCCACGGTACGTTGTTATTTAGGCTTTTAGCCTTCGTGGATTGTCCAAAGGTTAAAAAATTATATGACAAGGCAGTATTTTTATTAAAATCTGGCAACAGTGTTGATATCACTTTTCAATTAGGCCTGCTTAGAATTTTTATAGGTATGTCGACCAGTAATGCAATAACAAAGCAAGCACTATTAGTCATCCAATCCGAAATGTTTACATGTCGTCTTCTTTCCACGTATTGCCTGTTTACATTTCTGACTGACAGACTGGCTGATTCTGTATAGACTCTAATATACTTTTTGCTGAAATTGTTGAAGGTCATATTTAAGCAACTAATGGAGACCCGATTTTACAAATTTAGATACTAAATTTAATCCGCCTTATTTATTGCAACAGGAATAAATGGGACATGGAATGTCCATAAAAAATCCGATTTTATATGTCCAAAATATCTTGGACACCAAATTTGGTAAATGTATCTTTGGCGGTTTTAAAGATATTTAATAATTCGGCACTTTTTACTAACCCAGTATGACGATCTAATTCAATATTTGGCCAGAGGAGGATTTGGTAGGTAAAAAATTAGAATCTGCTGTATCTTGCACGAATAAAAAAAAACTTTTTAAGTTACTCTAAATTTACTTTTTAGATAAAAGTTATTGTTTTTCAACATTCCTATTTTACATAGAAAATAGTATACATAATAAAAGTTCATTAAGCAGCCGTTTCAGAATAAGAGGCTGATCAAATGTTAGTAACCCTAGTTACCACAATTAAAAATGTATTTTATTGGCTTAAAAGTCAGTAATCATAGTTACAAACTAGGTATTTTTATAAATATAAACTGCCCAAAGTATAGATTCTACACCCTACGCCAGGGATGGCGAACCTTATACTTATTATCGTGCTTGACACATTTTTTTGCGTCAATGAATTTTGTGGTCACTGACGCGCCCGAAATAATTTGTAGCATGCCATTAATGGCGTTGATTTGCCATCTCTGGACTATGCTGTTTATGCCCATATGAATACTGGAAATAAAATAATAGGCTCCAAGTGCCAAAAACAAAATGAGGAGGAATTAGGATTTAAAATAATACAGCATCTTCATAATCATATTTCTTTATTTTTAATTGGAAATACCATAATAACATTAAAATCTGTTTATACAAAAAAAAAGAAACAGTGTTTTACTTATCAATTAGTACTGCAAACTAATGTATTTATCGTCACTTACATAGAAAATAAATTACGCTCTAAGCCAAGTATTATATTTAAATTAAGATCTAAGTTCGAAATCCGTTTGTTTTGGTTTTGACTCCTGGCCATTAGGCCATTCCAATGACCTTTTATCCTTTACAGGAGACGAAACTTGTTTACATTTGATTACGATCAGACATTAAAATTTTCTCCGATTTGACTGGACTATTTGCTTTCAAGATAATTTTGCTTAAGTCATCGGACAAGCGCTACTGTCACTTTTGCTATTTTATATTAAAAGTCTTGACTTTTGCCATTTATTTGTTAATACAATTTTTACTGGAAATACTATATAAGAATATCGTCTATACTTTAAGGTGATTTTGATATCAGAATTATATAGTTATTATTATGTTCATATTAAATTATCATTATATTTAATTATTTCCAGGTTTTTCTTTTATTTTGAATCACGGAAAATTGACTAAACAACCCGACAACGTTGCTACGGGCCATAGCCTCCATCGGCTCGGATCGGCTAGTCTCGTAGCATTTTTATCACTTTTCATGCGCCATTACTTGCAGCGTTGCCTTGTAGAAATAGTTGTTTTGGTGATTTTCTCAGTTTTTATGTGTCTTATAGTGTTTTTGTGTAAATTATTGGACAATATTACCGACAATATGGTTCGTGAAAGCCAAGTATGCAAAAAAATAGACTTTTTAAACCCCAATGTGTCATTTCACAAGTAAGTAAACATATGTTTGTTTTTCAATTCATTGGCGTCGCATCGTTGTTGGCGTAGTCTGTTAGTATTTATTTCTTTATGAGATACATAATAATATGTTTTAAATTATTTCATATACATAACTACAAATGACTAATTATGATATTAGTGCAATTTTCTTTTATGAGAATAAATCTTAAATTAAATGATCTAATAGTATTTGTAAAAGTGCCTTTAAGCAAATGTAATACATAAGTGGTTATTTAAAAAATCCTCATTCTATCTTTTTAATTCCTGATTTACATACATACACACGAACACTCACCAAAATATACTAAATTATTGATTAAATAAATGTTGCTAGTGGAAAAAATATTAATATAGTGGATGCTATATAAATAGGAGATTCTGTTGATTTTTTTGTTGTTTTGATTGTGTTTTTATACAAGTTTAGTATGTAGTTTTTACTGTAGGATTTATTTATTTGACAATATAAATATTGAAAATTTTTATACACGTCTAAGGCGTGTAGTACACTAACAGGAAGACATTAGACAAAAAATGCCGGCATATAAACATGGTAATGAATCTGTCCCACATTATTCTTGCTTTAGTTGTCTATGAACCTTTTGAGTGACAAAACATGTATATTCGTGTATTTGTTATGTTTACTGAAATTCAAATAAAAGTATATTTATATTTATGTGTTATTTATTTACTAAAAACCTCTTCATAAAATAATGATCGTTACTTTTTTGTTAAAAATAATATTATTTCAATAACAAGTGGTTTTTTACTTTTTGCAATAAATGAAAAATTGCAATAAGAGACATTTTAAAATTACTTATCTTATTTTGGTCTTAGTCTTAAATTTAAGAAAATTAAACCCTTTTAAAAAAAAGTTCTTTGCGTTTCGCACCCTCGCGTTTCCTTTGATGTAAGTACCGAATTTAAAGCCATAGGGAATGGCATAGAGAATACATTTCTGGCAGTGGCGTAGCCAGGGTTTAGGGGCGGGAGGGGCGGAAGTCCTTTTGGGGCGTCTGTATTTTTCGGTATGAAGCTTAGTTTTAAAACACCGCTTTACGTTTTATTTGGGCTAATAATATACAGGGTGTCCTATCGGGAACTGCTGCAATCGATTTTTTGAGAAGTAAGCTTTGGAAAATTTTGAAAGCTCTACCACTTCCGGTTAAACCGAGAGTGGTATATGTATTTCGTGCAACTTTCTTATTTTAAATGAAATACCCTATATATTATTTTTATTTTTTCGATTTTGCAAAAATTCTAAACATAATTTCCAACCGTTTTTGACTTATTTTAAATTTTATGACAAAAATAACGTTTGCAAACCATTACATAACAATCAAGTTTTTAAACAAAAGCCAAACAAATTAAATGTAAGTTTGTATAAGGATGTCAATTCTAAAATTTATAGTTTTCGAAAAATTCACGATTTAATATTTTTCTATCACAATGCATTTAAGTACGGGTAGGTACAATGTAGTTGGCTATGACGCCGCATTTCGTTGTCAAGGCCAACTAGAAGCCAAACTAAGCCGTACTTAAAAGCATTGTCAAAATAAATAAATAAATATTAAATTGGTAATATTTCAAAAAAAGTCCCGTGCCAACAAACTCCCACTTACCTCGTTTAAGACACCCACGGTATGATAGTATTTAGGCTTTTAGCCTTCCTGGTTTGTCCAAAGATAAAAAAAACTATAAATTTTTCGAAAAGACATTCTTATACAAACTTATCTTTATTTTTAATGATTAATAGAATAAGCTAATAAAAGATAGGGGTTTCCATTAAAAAAATGAGTTTTAAGGTTTCTGACGTTATAATTTTTAACGATTATTTTTGACCACTCTTTATTTAATAATTGTGAAAATATTAAAACGGTCTATTAAAGTAGTTATTTCTCTGCGAGAAACCCAACCCCAACTTATATTAAAAGCTTTTGTTTAGAAGAAATTAATGGTTATGTAATGGCTTGCAAACGTCATTTTTGACATATAATTTAAAATAAGGCAATACGGTTGGACTTAGGTATAGAATATTATACATAAAATATGTTTCGGAATTTTACGCAGAATCTAAAAAATAAATAATATATATAGGGTGTTTCATTTAAAATAAAGAAGTTGACAATAACTTCCTGTATAACCGGAAGTGGTGGGGCTGTCAAAATATTTTAGTTATATGTCCCCTATTGACTTTATGTTACCAAATTTTTAAAATTTCGAGACAGTTTCCGATGAGAAACCCTGATGTATATGTTTTTATTTTTTTCCTTAAGGAACCCAACCCCAACTCATATTAAAGGCTTTTGTTTAAAAAAGTTGATGGTTATATAATGGTTTGCAAACGTTACTTTTGACATAAAATTTAAAATAAGTCAATGACGGTTGGAAATTATGTTTAGAATTTTACGCAAAATCGAAAAATTAAATAATATATAGGGTATTCCATTTAAAATAAGAAAGTTGCACGATATACATATACCTTTCAAGAAATCGATCGTAGAAGTTCCCGGTGAGACACCCTGTATGCATCAACATATTATACCATGTGTTCCAGGATAGGTGTTTCGAAAAGGCAAATGGACCAAAAAGTTCTGAAATTTTGGAACGACATTTTGAAAAACGGATAGCATGGTCCAAAACTAAGAGAAACAATACTTTGATATTTATTTCTCCTTTGAAGTTGTTTTTTTTTAATTCGCTTTGGTCATATTAAGGATTTAAATGCGTAATGTCGAAAATTTGACAAAACATGCATTAATTTTAAGGTTTTACATAAAATTTAATTCTTTACAACATTTACCTATACAATTTTGTTTTATCTTTAAAAATAAAAGTGAGTTAATATGGGTAATTTTTTATATTTTTAGTTATAACTATTTGTCCCTTTATACTTCAAGGAGATTCAGGAGGACCAAGAAGTCAACTCAGTGTGTGAGATGCCTTCAGACAAAATGGTACCAAGCTACTGGCTAAACAAAGGTTTTCAAACTTTAATACCAGACAGAAAGGACTGGGTGGCAGGGCCTCCCATTAAAGCCGACCTAATCTGGTATACAAACGGCTCCAAAACAGACCAAGGAGCAGGCATATATGGGGACAAACCAAGGACGAAAATAAACTTGGGTCTCTCAATACCCTACTGTGTTCCAGGCCGAAATTGTAGCCATAGAACAATGTGCTAGGAAATCATCAGAAGGAGCTATGAGGATAAAACCATAGTAATCTATTCGGACAGCCAGGTAGCCATCAGGGCACTCAGTTCATGCAAAATCAGCTCCAAGCTGGTGCGGGACTGCGTAATTGCCCTGGAAGAGGTGGGTGCGTCCAACAAGCTAACCATTGCCTGGGTACCAGGACACGAAGGCCACGAAGGCAATGAAGAAGCCGATAAATTGGCAAAGGAGGGGCTGGTAGGACAATGGTAGGTCCTGAGCCCTACTGTGGTATTCCATCATGCCAGGTAAGGTCATCCATTAGATCATGGATTATGAGGGAATCACAAGACTGGTGGAGGAGAACACCAGGACAGCGTCAGGCGAAAGTGTTCATCAAGGCTTACTCGCCAGAATTTACAAAAGACCTTCTGAATTATAACCGGAAGGCAGTAAGAATAATAGTGGGTCAACTGACAGGTCATTGCAGACTGAATAAACACATGGAAACTATGGGCCTGGCAGAAGAAAACCTATGTAGGTTCTGCCAGGAGGAGGAAGAAACCGCAGAACACGTATGGTGCTACTGCGAAGCCCTTTGTCGTCTGCGGTTTGCAAGGCTGGGTGAAGAAAAACCTAAAGCGGCAAGATATACCAAGGGGCCAGTTTCAAGCTTGTGGAGTCTGATTAAACAGACCGGCTTGGATAGCGTGCTCTAACCTATGGACGGAGGACACACAATAAACCTGAGCAGGTTGCAGTGTTAGAGGATATGCAATCCACCTCCTAATCTAATCTAATCTAATCTAATCTATAAAATCTATCCTAAGGAACATTGTATAAAGTTTCAACATCCCTGCACACAATAACTGCTTTGCTTTTCGTGTGTTTCTGTAAGCAACTCCTTTCTTATTTTGGCAGAGCTATTATGTTACGGCAATAAAATATAAACTGTTTAATTTATTGAAATCGTTCCTATTATGTTTGTAAAATAAAAATACAAAACTTTGTATTGCTATCGTTTAAGATACCATCTAATAATACCCAAACAATACTAAATTCGAAAGTAAACACTATCCCCATTATAGAATTTTATTTTCGATATTTTATTAATATATTTGCGTTATCAGTATTAGAAGGGGAGCCCACGATGCTAAATGAGTATTTACTCGAGCGTCATAAAGACCTATTGGATTGCAAAGCTTAAATAATAAAAAGAAAAAATGTTATATAATGTATACCTTTTTATCAGTGGGGAAAGTGGGTAGAGCCACGCTCGAAAATTTTCAACTGACGTTTTTTTTGTAGCCCTGTGTTTTATTTACGTCACTCTCAAATTGTCAGATTAGTAAAATATACACTGTTTAACATATAATTAACTTAACCTATCTCAGTCTGATGCGCTCGACAATTGCTGATGGATGTATTTTTGTTTTTTATCGGCTCTGTATACAGGGCTCATATTTGGTGGAGATACTTAACCGGGTACGAGGTATCCTCCGGTATATTAATCTGCCGCGCTGTAGTAAATCCCGAAATCCCCCTTGTGATTTCTAGAACCCGCAGCATTTTTAAGATTAGGTATTAGTGGTTTAATTTTAAAAAAAACTTAATTTTAATTTGTTCGTTACAGACTTTGTAATTGTGGTGGTATACTGTCAATAGCCATTGCTTTCTTTTGTGAAAAATATACGAAAAATCAAATAAAGCCTTTTTTAAAGTTTTGTTAACAAGATTTTTTTCTTTAACAATAAAGCATATTTTGATTGATTGATTGAAGTATTATTAGTATTATTATTTAATTAGTAAAGAGGCACCAAATTAAGGGGGTGCGAGTTCGCCCCCCTGCAGCTACTCCACTGATTTCTGGAATAAAATACGTTTTGATTTTTTGGCACTTAAACCCTTTTATTTCCAGTATTCATATGTTTGCTTATACTTAAGAAATATTATGTTAACTTCACCTTTTTGTCAAGAAATAAATTTGTAATGGATCAAACTCTTTTTTAGGTGTTTAATTTTCAAACAATGCATAAAAGTTTATTTTTGCAATCTCTTGGTCGAAAATATGAGTATGCGAAAAAGCAGTGCATTTATTATTATAACTCAAATAAAAAATTACAAAGAGAAAATCAGTTATTGAGAGAAATGTTAAAGGTAAGCTAGAAACGTTTTTTTCTACTATTACAAACCTAATGATTAATAATTAGAGACAATGGTAGTTGGTTTAATTTATTTTTCATAGAATTTTGGTGCATGGTCTCAAACTGTTTTGGCGGGAGTTAGTTTGGTCCTGGTAAAAGATACAGGGTTGGTTAAATTGGGGCAAAGTTGCGCATTTTTATGCTTAATAATTTTCTATTTTAAAAAAATTTAAATTCCCAGCCGTTCCGGAATTCTCCGAAAAAAAACGAAATTTTGCAAAACGGTTTCTATTTTTTTTTTTGGTTTATTTAAAAAGATATTTTAAAATAATGTCATTATTATTGCTACTTTTTTCGCTCTATAAAATAATGTTATTAAATTAAATATCCTACGTTTTGGCCTTTGAGCCGCTTCATCAACTTTGTTTTCTTTAAATGAAAGAAATATTTTGGTTTTCTACTTAATAAACCCGTGTTTTAATTCTAAATTTAACAAAATATCACACAATAAATAGTAGATGAAATTTTTCTATTAAAAATTACGATTTTATTCGAAACGTTCGTAAAAATTTCCATTTTAAGGTAAGTAGGATTTTAATTTTATTACATTATTTAATTTATTTATTTTATTCATAAATCAATTGACATGCAACAAATATTATTCTTATTTACATACATTTATTTATACGTATTAAGATAAAGTATTTAATTTAATCAAACGCCCCTATTAACCTTATTGTAGTCTGTCATAAAAAATTGATGCTATACTTACCGGTAAATGAAAAATGGTTTTTGGAAAACATCGCATAATTGTAAGGTGTTTTATACCGTTGGATAAGAAATTAAAATACGAGTTTATTAAGAAGAAAGTTAAATATTCCTCCCATTAAAAAAAAACAAAGTTGATAATGGCGGCTCAAAGACGAAATTTAATAACATCATTTTATAGAACGCAAAAAGTAGCAATAGTAATGTGACATTTGTTTTAAAATATCTTTTTAATAATTTGTAACGACTTCAAATGTTTAAAGTTTTTAAAATAGAGTATTATTAGGCACAAAAATGAGCAACTTTGCCCCAGTTTTTCCAAACCCTGTATTTTTAACCGTTTCTGAGATCCTTATGGTGGACCTCGAATGTGTAACAGCCTGTATACATCTTGGCAATCCTCTAAAACTTTATGGCCCCCTTGGCCACTCCTATACCAAAAAGCTGGCATCACCAATGCTTGATTTGTATAAACTCCCGTAGAACTAGTTGCATAATCTGTGGTCAGTTAAAAAAAAACGATTCAGTGATAATCTTTATTACGTTCTAAAATAAAATACAAAACATTCTTATATTGATTTCTGACCTATTGTAGTAACTATTGATACATTAAAGCATTGTGTTATTTTAAATATTAAAATTCTTTTAAAATAAATTTAATTTTAATTTTCTCTAGAATGCTGGTTATCAGCCTCCAAATCCTTTCATGACGAGCACCCCCGTCCATGGTTCAGATGGAACGTACGATAAAAATCTTTCCATACTGTCGTCCATTCGGTTCACACCATCTCAGAAATTTGGACAGCCATATTCAGTAAGTTTATCACACCATGTATTAAAGGAAATAGAGCCTAGGATCAGGGGCGGTCATAGGGGGGGCATGGGGGCCATGGCCCCTCCCTTGAATGCGACATCCTTTCTATTTTATTGTGTTTCATTTATGTGTAATGGCAAATATGGGCATTTAGGGCATTTAGGGCATTTATTGAGGGTCCCCCCAAGGTTGGTCCGAGGGGTGAGGCTGATAATGGAATTGAAGAGTGAGGACCTTTTCAAATACGTGGGAAGGAGGTTTGTGTAATTTTATGAAAAGAATGAAAGTAAAAAGAGGTTAGAGGACCTTTTTTTGCTCTTCAGTAAATTTGAACCTCCGCTCCGTTAAAAATGATTATTTTTTGCCACCTCACACACTTCTCGGCCCATGCCCCCCGCTCAGAAAGTTGATATGACCGCCCCTGGCTAGGATATATACTATGCTATATACAGTGACCGGCAAAAGGTACGCAACATATTAAAAAACAAATTATTAAGGTAATTCCTATTTTTTTATAAAGACCGCCTCTGCATGTCCGATAACCTTAAAATCATTATTACACATGTCATGTAAACAGCGATATGGCGGAAAATTTGAAAAAACCAAGTTGAAATCACGAAAAGTAAGGTTAGGTCACAAAATATCAAAAAAACTCCATGAGTAAAAAGCAGATTAAGAAGACCCTCACAACTCCAAAAAGTGCATAAACTTGTATTTCTTAGCATGTTATTTTAAACTGCAAATATTTTTATGTGCAATATCGTCACACTAACAGCTGACATTTTTCGCCAGATGATTCTGAATGTTACTCTTATGTCTGGGCAAATTATTTGGCTTTTACTTATAATAACATTTTTTTGCGTTGTGTCAGTCTTCTTCTTAATCAGCAATATGGGTCTTGATTTGACTAAGTGGTATTTTAGTATCAATATAAAGATAAGAGCGTCTGCGGTTGGGTCAGCAAAAATAAA
Organism: Listronotus bonariensis; assembly: GCA_014170235.1. Taxonomy (NCBI): domain Eukaryota; kingdom Metazoa; phylum Arthropoda; class Insecta; order Coleoptera; family Curculionidae; genus Listronotus; species Listronotus bonariensis. The sequence continues at coordinate 2,300 of JACEGR010001813.1, read as the reverse complement.
AACATATACAGGGTGTCCCACCGGGAACTGCCGCGATCGATCTCTCGAAAAGTGCGCTTTGGAAAGTTTTGAAAATTTGGTAATATTATAAAGTCAGTAGGACCATACAACTAAAATATTTTGATAGCTTTACCACTTCCAGTTAAAACGGATGTCAATGTCAATTTCCTTATTTAAAATAGAACACCCTATATATTATTTATTTTTTAGATTCGGCGTAAAATTCTAAAAATAATTTATGTATAGTGCAACCGTTTTTGACCTATTTTAAATTTTATGTCAAAAATGAACTTTGCAAGACATTACATTACCATCAATTTCTTCTAAACAATAGCCTTTAATATGAATTGGGTTTGGGTTCCTTGTAAAGAAAGCAACTTATTTAGTAGACTGTATTGATATTTTCACTATTAGTAAATATAGAGTGGTCAAAAATAATCGTTAAAATTGTAACGACAAAAACCTTACGAGTCAAGTTTTTCAAATGGAAACTCATACCTTTTATGACCTTATCCTATTAAACATTAAAAACAGGAGTAAGTTTGTATAAGAATGTCTATTGCAAAAACCTATAGTTTTCAAAATATTAACGATTTAATATTTATATATTCTAACAATGCTTTTAAGTACGGGTAGGTACGGAGTAGTTGGCTGTGACGTAGCATTTTGTTGTCAAGGCCAACTACTAGATGCCACACTAAGCTGTACTTAAAGGCGTTGTTAGAATAGATACATATTAAATTCTTAATATTTTAAAAACTATAAATTTTGAAATGGACTTCTTTATAAAAACTTATCCTTATTTTTGATGTTTATTAGGATAAGGTAAAAAAAAGATAGGGTTTCCATTAAAAAAAATGACTTACTTAAGGTTTTTGTCTTAATAATTTTTAACGATTATTTTTGACAACTCTTATTTATTAATTGTGAAAATATTAATATATAATATAGTCTACTCAAGTATTTCTTTCCTACGAGAAACCCAACCCTAACTCATATTAAAGGCTTTTGTTTAGAAGAAATTGATGGTTATGTAATGGCTTGCAAACGTCATTTTTGAACTAAAATTTAAAATAGGTCAAAAAAGGTTGGATTTTGGTATAGAACATTATGCATAAATTATGTTTAGAATTTTACGCAGTATCTAAAAATAAAATAAATAATATATAGGTATACCATTTAAAATAAGAAAGTTGACATTGACTTCCGGTATAACCGGAAGTGGTAGTGCTGTCAAAATATTTTAGTTGTATATCCTTCACTGAGTTTATAATGTTACTAAATATTTAAAATTTTCCAAAGCGTACTTTCGAGAAAGCGATCGCGGCAGTTTCCAGTGGGACACCCTGTCAGAGCTAGAATATGGTTAATGTGCTCTGACCCTGTGACTGGCAAAATGTTTGCAACATACGAAAGAAAATTATTAAGGGTAATTTCTAATTTTTTCCAACGATCGCCTCTGCATGTTCGATATCCTAAAAATCCTTTATGACATATGTCCTGTAAATAGTGGTATGGCGGGAAATTTTAAAAAACCAAGTTGAAATCATGAAAAGTGGGGTTAGGTCACAAATTATCAAAAAAGTCCATAAGTAAAAAGTGCTTAGAATTTAATTTTAGCTCTGAATACAAAGTTTGAAGCATGTATTTAAAAAACAAAGCAAATACACCATTTCTTACAAATATTTTTTTTAACAAAGTTTAAATGTACCATGTTATTTACCAAACTAGCATTATCTAATTAAACCTTATTTAGTTAACTTAAAATAAAACATACTTTTTTTTGGCAAATGATTTAAAAAATAGATTTTCGCCAGTATACCCGCTGTTGAAATGGTTTATTTCTAAAAATCCTTTCAATAATTTACCAAACCAACAACGTTACAATATTTATAAATAGTAAAATTTATTCATTCTAATCATTTTCTAGTCATAACTGAAGACGAGTTTTCACATTTGTGTATAATTTAAAATTACCTTATTTAATTGATGTATTTAAAGTCAAAATCGTGATCTTTAAATTCTTTTTAAAAATATCGATTAAATAAAACAAAAAAACGGTTCGATGAATAAATCGAAACTGTAAAGGCATACTTAACATATATTACTGGTTTTCTCGTTATTTTGATTTTAGTGCCGGATTATCCCCAAAACCACCAAAAGGCCATTTTTTCTTGGTTTTTTAAATGATTTTAAAGTTTTATTTCCAAAAAAGTATCCAATTTTTATAGGGAATTTATTTAAGATTACAAAGCTCTCGATAATTTTCTTGTTCGATCAGCAGTTTTTGAGATACTGAT